>JAVTVY010027023.1:0-11699 GCA_036873755.1 Hanleya hanleyi
GGAAATGACAGCAATGAGATACTGTTCGTTCTTAGCAAAACATGGCTGATATCTGATTTATGATAATTTTTATATCAACATACCAGTACAAACTTTTGGTGGTGTATCAGTGTAATATTCATCGTGAACTTCTGACACTGGAGGTTGATTTACAGTATGGTTGTTTGTGGTAAGTTTGTGGTACATGTAATTAGTCACACTTCAAAAGTGTTCCAGGAAATTTTTTTAGAATTGAACTTAATTACTATATGACAAGTCAAATTTACCAATGCTTTTTTAAATGAATTCAAACATTGGAAATTATTTTGAATTGATAATGAAAGCTCAATATAACTATCATTATTGCGTCTACTTAACCTGATGACGATTTCTGTAAAACGTGCTCTCCTGCTCAGCTGGATGTCCAAATCAGTAAATCACATCTCTGTCACCTATGTAACTATCCCATTGTGTACTCAACTATGTTTCCGGCTCCAGTTTTGGTGGGTTTTTTAAGCTCCATTAAATGTTAAATTTGAATTATTCTAGAAAGTTATGAACTGTCTACAATACTGTTCTCCGAGTTTTGTCACTGGAGTGACTGGGATTCAGTAATGTGTCTAAGCCCAGCGTTCTCTCATAACATGGTTTGAGATCCTTCACATAAGCCAGCTATATCTGTTCCAGATAGCCCGAGTTATAGGCCTATGGCTATGTGTGTGAAATTTCAGCTTACTGCATGCGATTTATTTGCAACTTTTTGAACAGTGACACTAACAGATCTTTGTCATCGGTTTGCACAAGTATTCAGTGAATGTGTACAATATACAATATTCTGTGATAGTTTATGGAAACAAACACTTCAACGATGTTCGTTTCCCACATATCGAAATCCGGGCCCTTTGTCATGTTGATGAAACTTCCATATTTGTCTGGACTTTTCAGTTATCAGATCAAATAGACATTCACAAGGAAACTTTAATGTGTGTACATTACCTTATAGAGACAAAGTTCCAAGCGTTTGCGTGGCCTTACAACTTAGACCTAAACTAAAAACAGACAGTGCTGGCTTCGCAATTTAATTTTCGTCTTTGTTCAACTCGCGCGGTAAACAGCTCCAGAAAAGTTACAAATTTCGGATTTGTTACGGAGTTATACATGCCCAAGAAGAAAACCTTCTAAATATGTTGCTTTTCCAATCTCTTTCTATCATTTTATCTGGTTTCTACTTGGAATATATGGATTGAGCATGTTGAGAAAGGACAAACGGGCACCTGCCACTCGGGCAGGGCCAGTTTCATTTACGGTTGTCGCAAATCTGTACTTCCGGTCGTTACGAAAAAAAGATACGAAGAAAGTTACGAAGATATTTACGTTGACGTTCATGAAACCCGTGTAAAGTTGTCGTAACTTTTCTCGTAAATACTTCGTAGATGAAAATTTCTTACGTAAGTTACGATTATTGATGAAAGTGTGCCCAGACCCATGTCATCCTCAGATCCTGCCGATAGTCTGCGATATTTGGCCAACAATATCGACAAGTACGAAGCTGGAAAGTCAGCAAGAGAAGCGTTCCATACGTCGAGCTGCTCAAGGGAATTTTCTGGTAGCAGGATGCCAACAAAATTCCGTTGATTTGATCATTGAAAGTGAATATATTGATTATGAGTTTTATCTTTGATTGTTCGAGCGAGATACTATTCTTTTTTGTTATAACCCATTTACATAGGAATGCAAAAAGTGAGTCCTTGTGACCCGCAATTAATATATTTTGTAGATTTTATATATGGCGGATATGTATATATTACCGCTAGTTCAACCTAAGGCGCTCGCAAACTAATGGTGTATTCGTCACAAACACCGGGTATATTTGCCTATTCCATCCAAGATTGAATAAGGGTAGCCCATGGGGGACATCGATACTTTTTGTTTTCATTTTTTGTATTGCATTTTCTGCATTCATTGGGGATGCTCTTGATTTTCGCCTATTTTCTACAAACAGATTTTAGTTTATCACATGTTTTCTTTACATTTTTGTCATTCTAGTAACGTCGTCATAATTGACTTTATTTTTTTTTTTCAACGAAAACCAAACAAAACTCTTGGAAAAGTTTACATCGTTTTGAACATTAGAGTAAGTCGATTTTTGATCAAATTTTGCAAAAAATGTATTCATGTAATTTCTCCAAACAAAAATGCATGATGAATCAACCGTGATTTTACCCTTGATCCTTTGCTCGGGAGGTTATGTAAATAGACTCCAAATGACCCCAGTATGATAAACTACAAATTCACGGAGTGTCAGCTCTCAAGTTGTTGTCGTTCCGCAGATTGCGCAGAAAGTTTGGTGGGGGGGGGGGGGGGAATGTCCCTCCCCCAGGCCTGGTAGGGTTAAACAAGGAATTGTTTGCATAAAATAGTCCAAGATGTAGTGGCCTAGTTACCCCCACTGAATGGCAGCTTCCACACCTTTATAGAACAATTGCATATCGCCACTTGCATTCGTGGAAACAGAAGAACGTATTATTTCTCGTGTTGACTTGTTGTAACGTATGCTCGCCAATATGTTGTATTCTTCACTGGACAAGCAAAGAGGCGCAAAAGCATCAAGAAAAGCCCTTAGGTGTGATGCAGTCTTACCTGGCTATTTCTTAGCATAAATTTCAAGATTTTCTGTTAAAATTATCTTGTTTTTTCATTTCGTTTTCGTCCTCACTCACCTCCTGTGTACTTACACTTACAACCGGTGACGTCAACAGGTCACTTTCGGATGACCTTTGTGAGGTCACTCCCGGTTCCGGTCACGTGTTCGAAAGTGCACAATAGTGAAAATGCGCACAATAGCGGAAATCATGCGCAGGGTTAAAGGTCACTTTATGTCACATGACCGGAACCGGTAGTGACTTCATAAAGGTCAGACGAAAATGATCTGTTGGCGCCACCTGTCGGAAGTAGGTCAATAACGCGTAACTTCCCTTTCTATACTACTCCCTGGTAAACATGTTCACGTGTAAACTGGATGGAAGTAGTAATCGAGGCGGACACTGGGCTCCAGGTTAGGACTTTCGTCTCCTGGAAGCCAGTGTCCCAGGACATCCAAATCCAGACCTGAATGCCCGACGGACAATTAAATCCAGATCTTAGTGTCTTGGGACACTTACGTCTAGATGCGAGTATCCTCCGGACACTGGATGCATGGGGCCACCGTTTCCGTCACACCGGCCTTATGAATCAATTCAATTCAGTTTATTTACCCTTTACATCCAGTAAGGACAGTGTACGAAAACAATACATGCAATTACATTTCCAACAAATTTGTATCATATAAAGCATATACGAACAAGCGCCTGTGGCGACAAAATTTATATCCGACAAGCGTTATAACATTGACTGTTTTTTCACGGAATTAACGGATTCTCAGTTGATTTTCTCAGTTGATTTTGCACGGAATTCGTAAGAGGGACATTGAGTGTTATTATCCATTCAAAGCTAAACCCATTTCTTCAAATCCGTTATGGAAAAACATCTAGCATCACACGGTTACGGCAATCGATGTAACAACGAGGTCAGCAGTATCCTGCGAAGCCGTTTCGGTTATGCTTATGCACGGTACGCTATCTTTATGAGAACGACAGTGAGGCATTTTATCGAAAGTGATGCACATAATCGTTAATAAATATAATCGCCATGGAAACCACGAATATTGAAACCGGAATCGTTCACGGTGCAATATTTTTTCCTGTAATATACTGAGACCCGATGTCCAATAGGAATATATATCTTTTTTTTCACTCCAATAATTGCCCGGGGCAGTTAAACAACCCCACTACATCCATTTTTTTATACATTATTTTGCCTCCTACTGTTCATATTTTACTACGGTGATATCTTCTTTTTTTTAGCCTGGTGATTACAGGTGGGAAGATGGCAGTCCGTTGACGGTGTCCGATTGGTATTACCCGTTCGATGGCTTCAACAATATCCTGCCATTTGAACCGAAGCCGGCTGTGAATACAGAAAAAATCCAACCCGTGTACGACAAAAGGTTACGATGCGTGGCAATGAACGTAGGAAACCCTTTCCTCTCGACAAACTGGATGAAACTTAATTGCGAGACGAAATACACCGAGGCATCGAATGCAATTTGTGAGTATGAGAGTAACGCTAACGTGGAAACATCAAACGGAATCCATTTTGACCAGTTGATGTCGGCGGATTACGAATGTCCAGATGGCTGGATCTTTGTCCGCAATAATTGTTTGGCAATCCTCACGGCGAATATACCATTCACAAGTTCCACGGATCTTCGCGGGGCGATTGGCATGTGTAGATGGTACGAGGGGGAGTTAGCAGTACTAGATAAATTGATGACAGCCGACGTCAAAAATTTCATCTCTTCGCTGGGACTTCTTCCTGGGGCTGGTGATATATGGGTGAAATTCAACGCTTCCAGGATTGGATGCATTTCTGCGTCGTTATTACAGGACGTCCATCGCTACAATCAACACATTAACACTGAAAGCACAGAAGAATGTCTTATAACAGAAGGTCGCGCCCCACATGTCATGTGCGAACGACAAATTTTGGCTAAGCAGCTGGATTGTCCGTCTTATCTGTTTACATGTAACGATGGAACGTGTCTGAGCCCAGATAGCATCTGTAATCGCCGTCTTGATTGTGTAAATGGAGAGGACGAGACTAATTGCACAGGTTTATTTGACGTGTTTGTTTGTCAGGATGGTCAAATCATATCCATATCTAAGTACTGTGATTTTCTCCCAGACTGCTATGATGGCAGTGACGAAAACAAATGCATCCATCCTCAATGTTCCGCTCACCGATTTCGGTGTAAAAACGGCCAATGCATTTGGAAAGCACAACGGTGTGATCATAAGTGGGATTGTATTGACGGATCCGACGAGGAGTCGTGCGATTGGGGTTTGGTGTGTGAGGGGTTCCTGTGCCCCGTCGTGGGGTGTCTACCTCCTAGCAGACGGCAAGATCTTCAGCCAGACTGTCCAGATGCCAGTCAAGCCGACGAGGACAGAATAAACATGAATCATAAGAGATATGTTTACTACGTTGAAAAAAATGACCGCATGATCCAGAGATCGAACTATCAAAGTGA
The DNA here is from genome assembly GCA_036873755.1 of Hanleya hanleyi. NCBI lineage: Eukaryota > Metazoa > Mollusca > Polyplacophora > Lepidopleurida > Hanleyidae > Hanleya > Hanleya hanleyi. The sequence continues at coordinate 5,108 of JAVTVY010027023.1, forward strand.
ATGTCCAGGGCTGATTGATCACCAAAGGTGTCATCCGGAACATTTAAAATGCTACCCTCGCCATAAAGCATGCATCTATGATCATGATAATTATGGACAGTTACGATATTGTCGCAACGGCGCTCATTTAAGACATTGTGAGTACTTTGAGTGCCCTGGCATGTTTAAATGTCCCAAATCTTACTGCATACCGAGTAACAAAGTATGCGATGGCACTATGGATTGCATAGACGGCGTTGATGAGATTAATTGCACCAGTCAAGTTTGTCCTGGGAAATTTAGATGTGGCAATAATTCGCAATGCCTTTCGTTAGGGGATCTATGTGATGGGCGAGTGCACTGTCGGACAAACATGGCGGACGAGCTTTTTTGCGATCTTAAATTTTCCACTTGTCCTGCTAAATGTTCTTGTAATGGGTACGTGATTTCTTGTCGTGATATTTACAAGGTGCCGAATATCGAAACATCGGCAAATATTCGCGTCCTTGACCTTGATCGAAACGAACTTGTTTTGAGTAACACTTCTTTTCCGAAGTTCCCATATTTAACCATTCTAGTTCTTTCTAACGATCAGATAAAGGAACTACATGCACGCATATTTGTGAACTTACCAAATCTCATATATCTTGATCTCAGACACAATCTCTTACGGAAATTAGTTATAGACACCTTTGAGGGACTAGAAAATTTACTAACTTTACAGCTAGAAGGCAATCCCCTCTCGTTGGTGGAAAGGGGAACCTTTGTTGGGTTATCAGCTCTTTCGCAAATGAACCTTAGCGGGTTATTGATCGATAGACTGGGCAATAATGTATTTTATGGGCTCGAAAGTGTGAAGGAATTGGATCTATCTAACAATAGAATCAGTCAAATTAGTCAAGATGCGTTCGCTTCCATCCCAAGACTTGACCTACTACTTTTGGACAGGAATTCTTTAGATAATACACCAGGCGAGATATTCAGTTCTTTGAACGTTGAGATAATGAGAACTGATTCTTATCGTTTCTGTTGTTTTATCGGTCACAACGTCAAGGATTGCAAGCCGGAGGTGGACATATATTCTTCTTGTTCTGATCTCCTCGCTAACGAATTTGTTCAAGTAGTGGTGTGGATGTTTGGCATTTTAGCAGTGCTCGGGAACGTCTCTGTCATTTGCTGGCGACTTTTAGTCAAAATAAATAATTCTCCATCAGTATTCATTTTACATCTGAGCATATCAGACACGCTAATGGGACTTTACTTAATCGGCCTCGCATCGATAGACACGCTTTACAGGGGCACATATGTTTTGCACGATAAAGAATGGCGCGGAAGCAGTTTTTGTCATATTATTGGAAGTCTGGCAACCATTTCCTGCGAGATGTCCATGTTTACCTTGCTCTGCATAGCAATAGACAGAACCAAGCGTATAGTATATCCATTTTCTACTTCACAATTTACGGCCAACAAAGCCTGGTTGATTATGATGATAGGATGGGTGTGTTTCCTGGTAATGGCAACGCTACCTTTCTTTATACCTTCATACTTTGGCAACTACTACGGGAGAAATGCGATTTGTCTCCCGTTCAACTTCTCAGAAACCACAGGAGAAGGCTGGGAATTCGCAACAGCTGTATTTGTCGGTCTAAATACCACTGCCCTCTTGCTGATATTTACAATGTATGGGAAAATATATTGTAGCGTGAAAGAATCAAACGCGAAAGCAGAGAGGGAGGATCGCGCTGATTTGGAAGTAGCGCGACGCCTGTCTCTCGTTGTCATGACTAATATTATTTGCCTTCTTCCGATAATAGTGGCTAATGTTTCTGCGATTTTAGGACAGCCGGTTAATCGGGATATAGTCTCGGTTTTGACAACTGTTGTCTTGCCTCTTAACTCGGCGCTCAATCCTTATTTATTCACCTTCAGTGCCTGTCGGTCTAAAAAAAACAAACAAATTCGATCCACAAAACCCAGCTAATGTTCCAAAACGAAATGCATCAACAGATTTTCTCACTTCTAAAATTTAGGAGATCAGATGCATTTCCGTTGAGATAATAAGGTTGGGTAATTGAGAGAAGAATGCCAAGTAGTCTTGCATAACTACATGTAAGTTAAGCCTACCGGGGAGGGGGTTAATTCCAGCCCCAGCCCCTCCCTTCTGTCACAAGACGGAAACACACAGACTTCTGCACAGAGCCATTTACTCAACAGCGACTGATGTCACAATCTGACAAGGTACAAGACATTGATGACGCGTACACACGGAAGTGCTGTACAGCTGTAGTAGCTTGATCAAACTGTAGTTCTTAATCAGGCATTAATAAATGCCGAAGGCCTTTTCAGAGATGCGGATCTACTATAGACGAATGTAGTATTAATTAATCTGATAATCGTTGCATGTATCTCATTGCTTGACAAAACTTATCAACCGAACTGTAGTGTATATCATATAATAAATCTCATTACTCAACTGGATCTTACGGTGTACATATACTTGTAAATTACTTTCCGAATTATAATTTAATAAAGTATTAGATCCAGTTAATGTCTTTGGGTCTTATTCGGTTTATTCGTTACAGTCATTGGCATCTATAAATGCTTACTCGTGCACATTTCTATTTTGCCACAGTTCAATCTCGAACAGTCAATTCAATTAACTATAACTTTGCGAATAAACTCAATTTAACTCACGGCTTGCGAACAGAGCTATAATTAATTTGAAGTAACAGTTCAGCACAGTTTTCTGATAGTTCATTTTTGTGATGTTAAGGATTCAAACAGTCCATATGTTACTTCATTTTGCGCAATAATTCGCATTGTTCCATACAAAACAGTCCATGTGTCTCATTCACTTTGCGCACCAATTTGGAACGTTCACATAATTCGATTCTTCTTCAGGCACAGTTCAATTCACCTCAGTTCGCGCCCAGTTCAATTCAGTTCGCGCACAGTTCATTTCAATTCACAGTTCAATTCACGTAATCACTCAGGTAGCCTGGTCTACATCGGCTTCTTTATAGTCGTTGGATCAGAGCGGGTTGCTCTGGTCGATGCATTTCTTTGGCCTGTTGTCGCGACGCGTGATCACCCGTTGTCGCGTTACATGTTTCGACTTGGTTCTCCTCTGGATCGAGTTCTGGTAAAACGTTTTGAAGAACTTTCTCCTTCCAGCTGTCTAGGTCTGTTTCTGTTGGATTAGTCAAACATCGTAACGCTTTGTTTTCGTTTTTTTTTTAAATAAATAATGCTAATGTATCAATTATAAGAGAGCGTGTGATCTTGAACAAAGGGCATTATTTTTCTAGTTTAATGTTCCCACCCTGCCCACGCCTTGATCACACATCATTTAAAGCGTACTGTTTCTACTGTTCGAATATACCTGCAGTTTTGTTAAAATCTTGTGTCAATGCCATGGAAAAAGATTTACCATTCTCCTCACTGTTGAAAAACTTAATTGGTAATACAGAAAACAGAGATTACTGGAAACAAATTGAAACGAAATTATGCACCAACATTTCGCAATACACAGTTACATAAGTGAGGTAATGTAGCAGTCCACCAGAATATTATTGGCAGGAATAAAACCCCAGAGCGCTTGTTCTATCACAAGAGAAGAAAATAAAACTAATTTAGCATCTGATAAAGATACAGATATATTAGCAGACCTACATGGGCCTATGAAATTTGTGAGGTGCTAAAATTCGAAACAAGTTCAGATTTCAAGAAGATGTAATTTAATCTTTGATTCAATTTCGACGAGAGCTTCGTGATTTTAAGGATGTCCGCTGGTGGTTTTTGGCTTTGGCAGGCATTTTGCCTGTTTCTCCTATTGGATTATCTCCCTTTCCTAGGTTAAGATATAGGGATTCCTTTTAAAAGCCTTCTAGCCGAGAATTTTGCACAGCAACATCCATCCAATTTGATAAATTTTGATAGACATTGTCATTATCTGCAAACAGTTAGAATATAAGAAAAAGTTAAATACTATTTATATGAATTTTTCATGAATATGCTTCAAAACTAGGGCTATTCCCTATGATTTCTGGGTTATCAAATTGAGCATGGGTTGGTCCACTTAACGTTGCCTACAGGTAAAAAATGCACACCAACCTATATTTTTTTCTGTGTTTTTTCTCATATTACACAATTATGAATGCAACAACACACATTATTCAAAAAGTTAATTACTTTGATTTACCACCAGCGGACATCCTTAAGTGTTGGTGATAGCTTGTTTCATTCTCGCGGTCCTGTGGTTTTAATGGTAAAGTCGGACAGGATAGATCGGTGAAAATGTATATGTTTAGCTGATGGTTTCTTGCCGGGTAGCGTTGGACATCACACAGTTTTGATGAGTAATCCGAAAAGTGAATTTGGATGGATTCGGGATGACACAGGATTTTTTTAGTCAGAACAGAGCACACGTATAGATTCAGTTTGAGCGTCGATAAGATTTTAAATGTAGTAAATAATGGTTGTGTATGGTCAAACATGTTTGAAGTGATGATGCGTAATACTAGACTTTGCAATAATATTAACGGGTTCAGATGAGTGGTATGAGTGTGTCTTCAGTGGATATTACAATAAGACGGATATGGGAATATCACTGACTAATACAAAATGTATTTCCCAATCACTGACTCTTTTATATAAATCGATAATTCCGGTGTTTCTCACCTTTTTGGCAAATGTAATCAAAGTGAGTTGACACCACTGTTTAGTCAATTGAATATACAAGAAATAAATAGCTATTTAGTCCTTTTTTTCGTTGATAAATTTTGTAAACACCAAGAGTTATTGCCACAGATCTTTCTTACATATTTCAGAAAAATTATCATCCATACACCATTATCCGACCAGGCAGTCACATATCAAACATATATTCCTCTGACTTATCGTTTTATAGGACGAAAATGAAGGGGACTCGGGTTTGGAACAAACTGCCATCTCCACTAAAATCTTGTACTTTCTTTTCGGTATTCAAGTAGCGGATATAAACTTATTTATTGCGCGGAACCTTCGTATTATGATTGATTAAATGTTTTGTTTCAGTTGTGAGTATCACGTGGAAATTGAAATTATAAATCAACCTGGGATACAGTAGTCCCGAATACTGTGTGCCACAATATACTTGTATGTTTGTTTTACTTTGTTATTGGTATTTTTTCTATATTTTTATTTTAGTGATCAACGTCTATTTTATCGAAGTTCACCGGAATAAAACCCAAATTGTATTACATAACGTACGAGGATAAAACAATCCCCATGGGGTTTTCTTCCCACCGTTACAATCTGTTATTGTAACAACTGACAGCCGAATTATGTTGTTTTGGAGAAATAAAATTGAATTGTAAATCCTGATACAGAGATATAGTGTTGCATGTTTTTTAACGAAAATATCATGGTATTGATGAAATTATTCGCATGCCTAGAATGCCAGTTTTTTTGGTGGTTGACAAATAAAAAATGACTTTTTCCAACTGCTCAGGGATACCAGGTGGACATTTCGTTTTCCATGTATGCACGGGGTATGTAGAAATGAAATCATTGTGGGACCTTCAGTGCAAAGTTTGACCAAAACTCCCCACTTGGCTGTCGGACTAAACATATTGTTGTGTTATCCTTTGGGGTGTTCATCTATTTTTGTCAAGATTTCGATATTTCCCAAGCTAAAAAAGGAAAATATATTTGCGCCATATGTTGGAACAACTGGCATGTTCCGTTGCATAGCTAGAGTTTTTTTTACACATAATGGGTAATGTGAAATTATCATCATATGGATCCGAAGAGACACAAATATCATTACACATAAGATTAAGGAGGGGTGCAGAAAACTTTGAATTTAAGATAGCTCACGGGGCAAACATGTGTGATGAAGTCGTTTTTATAAAGTTGTCTCCCCTTAACGCCATTTATTCTCCAGCAATTATGACGTACTGACGGTTGCAGATAACTGGAATGTGGCTCTTCAAGCGCTTCATTTGAAAAATTTGAACGAAAATACACGCGTTTTATTTCATTCGTCAACAGATATTACATGGGGATTCTTTGTTCAAATGATCAACATATGTCGAAAGGGTTTTATAGTCAATGGAACTGTATTGCTTGATTATGAAATATACCCGTTTGCTGTAAGCAATTTGTTCTTTGTTTTGTCATGACTGTAAATGAATTTCTTTTTTTTTTGCTCCCATTGCTCGGAGTTACAGGCATTGCTATGAAAAATGTTTCGGATTTTGTCGCAAAATTATGTACACTTTTGAGATTGACGAGCATGTAAATGGATATCTAAAACGAAGGCAACTATTTTTTTCGTGTTTTGCTATAGCCGCGGGGCATTCTCAGTAGCAAAACATTTGGCCCGCGAGCCACTGTCATGGTATTGCAGTATAAAATTGGTCACTGTGGATAGTTCTAGAACAATAGAGCTGAGGTAAACTTGTCACCTTCTGTTCTGTGATTATAATCATAGAATTCGCTCGAAGCCGTCGTGACCGATTTATCGCAAGTAAATTAAAATGGTCTATATAGGAAGAGACCCGTATTACGATGACAATTGGGTCACAGCGCCATTTACACATCTACACAGCGCAATCTGTACATCTATACG
>JAVTVY010027024.1:0-11734 GCA_036873755.1 Hanleya hanleyi
TTTTCATTTCTTACGGGACGGACAGATTGTTATACCGTGGCAGGCCGGCTTATTTACATTGCTCACGTGCTTAATTTTATTATGTGTTTGTCAATTATTGTTAGCGATTTGATGTTAAAACGGGAGCTAATCCATACCTGTGGATAAGTCCTCTCAAATGAAAACAAAGTTTCAATTCCAAAGGAAGCTATTTGATGTTGAAACAATAACTAACTCACCTGTGGAGAAGCCCAGTTTATTTCTTTTGGACACCCTGTTGCTGAACGGGCGACGTTAAACCTTAATTCTCACACTCTCCCTCTTGGACACCCTCCCATAAAAAATGTTTGCTTCACACCTTTCTGTTAGTTTCAGTTACTCTTCCGGGTGATCAATTTCAATTTATTGTATCAAAAAAACATAGAATGTATGTGCTCACATGGAGATACAAAAAGACATCAAATAATCTGGATAAGCTGGTGCCAGAAGTGAATTTCCTATATACGGGAATAAGTTGATTAAAAGTACATTGATTATTACAGTTCAGTTAATAGCTGTAAGACGGATAGCTGGATTCAGGATTGGCTGTTCGATCACTCCGTGGGACTGATGCAAAATTTCAAGAGTGGAAGATTAAATCTTCGGTAGAGGAGACGATGGAAACGGTGTGGACCCAAACATCCAGGGAGATTTACAGTGCTTGTCTGCGGGAACGGTTTGTCGCTTGCCGAGTCCACGAGGTCGTTCGTCCCTGTATAACTCACGCACTCCGGCAGACTGAGGGGTTGTCTATTTTCTCTTTCTGATAAAGATTTATTTGTCTTGATCTTGGAAATAGCTTCTTTCAGTATAGGGGGATATCCACACATTCTTGCCATCTCTGTTGTTGCATAGCTGTCGTCAGTGAAGTGAGCGAAATAAATGCGAGACCATTTCGTCGGCTTCCCCCACGTGTTTTGCACAAATTTCGTCGAATTTCTCCCCGATTTTTTCCCCGTTTGGCCACGGGTGCAACTTGAATCCATCTCCATTCGTGTTGCTACACCCTCCAACAACACACCGACGAGGTATGATGCCTCCAAAGTACGAGAATACAGTCGAAAAATCGAAAAATATTGGAGCAGATTTTACTTGTTTACGTATGCTAATGCTAATGCTATGGCGAACTGGTTCACTCTGTGACGTCATGGGTCAAAGGTCACCGCTTTGACAGGCTCGTGGTAGGAACGCGATTAAATCGCCAAATTTACCGTTTTAAAGTTCGGAGATCGGGGGGAAAATTATATAGTCGATTTCTTACAGTATCAAGGTATATATTAACGTTTACATAGGTCCGGCGATAACATTCCCCTTTAATGACTTAGCATTAACCCTTACAATGATAGTGTGTTTTCATATCATTCTGTAATAACACATGTTTGGTGATTTGGTTTGTGGGGGTTAATGCTAAGTCATTATTATTCATGAATGTTGGCCTATTCGTCATGTAAGGAAAGCACAATAGGTGACTACATGTACAGATGTAGGGAACCATGTTAAACCTGGAAAAGCTACCCGACAAACTGTATTGCACAAGGTGTTCCCGGTTTGAAGATCCTTACATATATATATATACGTTACGTATAAATTTTTTCAAAAAATTATGAAGCTTAATAAATAAATATGTATGTATATATATTTTTTTTTAATAATTTTTTTTTTTTTCTAATTTTTTTTTCTGAGTGTATTTCTCTTTCATCTTTGGCTCAATAAAAGTTAATCCCTAAAATGCCAAACCGAGTTACTACAGTTTTTAATTATCTATCATACCTTGTTTTCTATGACATAGAATAAAAGAGCTCTTTTATTCCATGTTATAGAGGACAGGGTATGATAGATAATTAAAAACTGTCGTAACTCGGTTTGACATTTTAGGGAATGACTTTTATTGAGCCAAAGATGAAAGAGAAATACACTCAGAAAAAAATATTTAAAAAAATATATATATATTTATATATTTATTAATTTTCATAATTTATTGAAAACATTTATACGTAGACATCGACCATCCAATATCCCACAGGCCAGGCAACTGTGCCTGTATTCCCTTCCTAATTTTGCCTATTTCAGGTTGAATATGTTCATGTGGATCTCAGATATTTGTATGATCTTCTACCCTTTCATTTTGAGGATTACTGTGGTGGTTATTATGAAGCAGTTTGACCAAAGAGAAATTCTGTGACTACCGGTATACAGTTCCATAAGGTAAGTTACAAAGGTGACTTCTTTGTGGAGTGGTCATATATTTTATTCTGTTTGTATTCAAATAACCACAACAACCCGAGCCAATTCATGTGAAATGTTCATCCACATCCTGTAAGCCATTTAGGAGATATTTTAATAATAGGAAACACTGACTAGGACCATCATTTGAATTGAAAATTTTGAATTTTCTTTGCCTGGAATAACGGTTCATACTCCATGTAAGGATCACAAGACAATGCGTACAATAGCCAAGTCTGGGGACAACAATATGTCTAGACTTGAGCCTTTTCAGCTGCACAAAGGCTCTGACAATAGCCCCCTACATGAAGTATCTACCGGAATAACGGATCCGGATGATCCACTGTACAATAAGAACACCTGCCAAAGAGTTGCATGAAGAAAACCAATTATACATACGAATAAACGGATAGTCACATCTACATCCGCGTTCCACTGAGATTGTCCCCGTGACAATATATAGTCTGTAGGGTCGCTGTGGAACGCAGCTCTCACTTTGAAGCTGACCCAGCTCAAACAAATATCGGCCACAAATATCAAGGACAAAGACCCGAGAAAACGGAGATAGTTGGCGCGAGACTGATTAAAGGGAGGTAACTTCTCAACTTTTTAATGCAGCTTAATGTTTCTCTACTCTGATTCTCCAAAACGGCTTCTTCCAGTTTCACCAACTTGTAAATGCCTTCGGTAATTTGGTAACAACTCCCTCACAAATACGTATTCAGTCCGGTCAAGCTGCACACTTGTCTTTCAGCAGCGTTATCATTGGATTAGTTCCGAGTGACTTCTATTCCAAGTTGAAGGTCATCCCTAACCTTCAAGATGGTACAAGTACTGTAGTCTAAACCACAATGCAATATATCAAATACCAAAATAGTCCTTATATCATGTTGAATGGAAACTCATACGCTTTGATACAAACTAAGATAACTAAAAAAAAGAAAAAGGAAAAAATTGTACAACAAAACTGACTTAAGGATGTCCGCTGGTGGTAAATCAAAGTAATTAACTTTTTGAATAATGTGTGTTGTTGCATTCATAATTGTGTAATATGAGAAAAAACACAGAAAAAATATAGATTGGTGTGCCTTTTTTTCCTGTAGGCAACGTTAAGTGGACCGTTTTGATGCATATTCATGAAAAATTCATATAAATAGTATTTAACTTTTTCTTATATTCTAACTGTTTGCAGATAATCACAATGTCTATCAAACTTTATCAAATTGGATGGATGTTGGTGTGCAAAATTCTCGGCTAGAAGGCTTTTAAAAGAAATCCCTATATCTTAACCTAGGAAAGGGAGATAATCCAATAGGAGAAACAGGCAAAATGGCTGCCAAAGCCAAAAACCACCAGCGGACATCCTTAAGGTTGAAATTGAAAATTTAATTTAAAAATTTGAAATTGAAATATGAGGGCAATGCATTGAATAAGTTTAACATTTTGATAGCTTCCCGAATATAATGAGGGTATTTGGTGGAGCGAGGTTCAGTTTAGGAGATAGTAGATGGGGCTTGGTGCCCGGGGAGTGGAGACAAGATCCCGAGGGTTGTGGATGAGTTTAATAAGTAAAGCGTGATGTACAACCTCCTGGCATATATAAGGTATGGGGTCGGGCGAGGTTAGTTTCGGAGATAGAGGATGGGATTTGGTGTATCGGGGACATGTTTCCGAGGGAACATTCTAAACAACCTATACCCTCTATATCTACACAGGCAAAATTTCACCGTGAAGTACTGGTATATAATGTCGGTGCAGTTACCGTTTGGTTACCTACAGATGACCTATGAGTTACTGTTAGGTAACTGAACCAACATTACATCTCAGTACTGTAAAGTTCTGACTGAACAGTACTGTGCAGTTACCTACCAGTTACCATTATTGTCGTTACATTGGTTTCCTTTCAGTTACTGATCAGTATCTATTGAGTAACTGGCTGGTAACCGCTCGAATTCAAACTTTGCAGTACTGTGAAGTTGTGACTGGTAAGTAACTGATAGGTTGCTGATAGGTGACAAATCGGTTGTGACCAGGCAGTTACCAACATGTTACTGCTAGGTTACCATTCAGTTACTGTTCAGTACTCTAAAGGTTACAAGTTGATAGGTTACTGTTCAGTTACAGCTCAGTTACTGACTGGCAACCAAGACCTTAAACTGATAAGTTACTGTTCAGCTACTGATTGGTAACCTATATATTTACTGATAGGTTCCTCTTCAGTTACTGTTCTGTTACCATTCAGTTACTGATCAGTAACCTAAAGGTTGCATGTTGAATGGCTACTGTTAAGTTACATATCAGTTTCTGACTGGTAATCAAGATATTAAATCTATCGGTTACTGTTCAGCTACTAACTGGTAACCTGTATGTTACTGATAGGTTACTGCTAGGTCACTGTTGGATTACTGCTAGGTTACTGTTAGGTTACTGCTAGGTTACTGATATGTCACTGTTCAGTTACTGTTCAGTTATTTCTTTACGGTACTGAATATATTCCACATTACATTTCAATGTTAACCAATAGAATTGTCCGTGAATGATCACGTTCTGAGTATTTATTCCACAGTTAAACTCAAAAGTTAGATGTTGATACTACTTAAGTTTGAGAAGGAGTAATTTTATGCTGCAAGAAACTCATCGGTTACTTTTAATGGCTACTGTTCGGTTACATATCAGATTCTGACTGGTAACCGAGATATTAAACCTATCGGTTACTCAAATCCACACCAACCAGAGATTGGATTGGGTTCATACAACTCACTTGATAGAATAGTTTGTGGACACAGAAAACAATTAATGAAGTGTACCCAGCATGGGTTCGGGGAGGGCTTTTGAAAAAAAAAATGCCCTTTAAAAAATAGAAATGAAAGAGAGAAAAACATAGTTGGCAATGTAATTATTGCCCCTCCCCGTGTACTAACTCTTTTTATCACTTTGCCCCCCCCCCCTCCCCCCCAATAATTACAGCTGAAGATCCTCGAAATGGGTCGAAAATTAGTAGAGAAGCTTAGCATCTAAAATCTCTAAATGTTTCTTCGTCGAGATATGGCTGAAATATTGTTGAAATCGACAATAAATCCTATTAACTCACTCAGCAATACGCATTATTGAACTGACATTTTCTTGCAGAGGTGTTAGAAGTTGACTTTGACTTAAACTGACCAGAAGAGGGTTTCATCTGAACAATATTTGAGGAAGATTTTTTATTGATTGATTTATTAATTTATTTATTTTTTTGCCTCTGTGAAAGAGTGAGGAAGACGGAAATTGTGAAACTTTTCATCCTAAAATCTTCTCTGAAAATGCGACAAAGAGCGTAAAATGAAGGGCAAATTTTAAAAAAATTCCCGGGGGACGACCCACGGACACCCCGCATCTCGGAAGGGGGACACCCCCGACTTTTGCCCCGCCCCCCCCCCCTTCGCCGCGCCTGAATACTGCAATGGCCAATTCCCAATATTGAACTAGTTAATCGCTGGACAATGCTGTCTTGCCCAAGTGTAGCCGTCGTGATCTTTGGGTTGTTCTCTTGACCCTCCGCTATGTTTATAACACGGAAAGGGTTTTCCAACTATAGATAACTGGTGTGAATATAATAAAATATTCCCACCATTCCAAGAAAGGATCAACAAGCTTACATTTATGATACGCCTGACAACCTCAGGTCGAAAATGTACCAGTTATCATCAGTTGAAAAACTCACTCCATTTTATAAACATAGGGGCGAGGTCACGAAAACAACCCTAGATCACGGTTGGCCACATGTTGTGCACCAGTGTCGCCGACAACGGGGCCAGACAGCATTGTCCAGGGATTAACTTGAACTATAGTGGGAACTGGCCATTGATTACGAGTTTTGGTCTGCTTGCGTGCTATGGAAATTGGGACTTGCCATTCAGGCCAACTTAAAAATGTTTGCTTTCTGCGAATAACATATTCTCAATTATGTTTCAGCCTATTTCCGCCAAAGTACGGATACCGAAAGAGTATACTGAAATATAACAGCACTGAAATTTTACAGTTCTGACACATTGCAGTACTGGAACAGTACCGGTACTGATATATATTAGATGAAAACATCTCAGCTCAAAATATTACATTGAAGCATCCCAGTTCAAAATATTTCCCTGGATTAAAATATAATTCTTGTGAAACAAGACATTGCGCTGCGCGTTTTTAAAATTTCACGATCGCGCAAGTATTTTAAAATAGCACGATCATTTTCAAATTCGCGCTAGAAACACTTTTCAAAATCGCTCAAGCAAACTATTCATATTGAATTTCTTTTCAGCAGAGGACTATTTATCTAGTTCTACTAAATTTTTGCACATTTCGTTCACACTATCGCATGTTTAGCCTGAAGGGATTAATTGAACTGACCTTAACATAATTGATAAAATATGGATAACACGAGGCAAAATAGCAGTACGATACAAATAAATTAGTTTGACACGAAAAGTTTCATTGTGACGCTTAGACTTCTGCCCCAGAAGCTGCGAAAGTTCGACAAAAGTTAACAGGAATCATCATATGGAATTTGCAATTAATGATTAATTTAATTTTGTGCGGTTGAGCTTTGTGGAACGAAAATCAGATATACCGGTAGGCGAAAAGTGGTTCGCGCAAGGATCCGTTGCGCAATTTTAAAATATTTGCGCAATATCGTTTTTTTATTTTTTTTATTTTAACATTGTGCAAATATTTTTTAATTGCGCAGATTAAACAAAGCGCGCGTAAAAAAAATACCATAAGTACAATCTCTATAGCCTAAGAAGCACCCTTCACCGCCCGACCATTGAATACACACGTAAATTCCCCCCGCTACGGTGCCGATCGGCATGGTAAACAGTGTGACCATTGGAATGGTCCGGAATGGTGACGACCGGGTTCAGAATGGTGACGAGCATATCGTCACCACTCGTGACCATTCCAATGGTCACAATGTTTACCGTGCCGATCGTCACCATTCGTTTGACAATCGTGTGTACCGCTCCGGTACACAGGCGCATGTTTACCGTCTGTGTAAACATGTAACTCTTTTGTATTTCAGGGTACATAAAGTATTCAGTCTCCTGTCCGTTGTGTTATAAATGTCAGTTATTGTACCTGCTTGGAGATTTATTCAATGTGTCCGACGATGGACACACCACTACGGACACGAATGGTGCACGAACGGTACCGGCGCGGACACAAGCAAATAGTTTTTGAAACGCCGGCACTGCGTAGAACTCTTTTACGTACGGAGGTTCAGTTAGTCCGCTCCTCGTGGCGCGTTCATCACTGTTCGAATTCATCCAAAACAACAACAACATCATATTCAACGAGTAACAGCTGGCGAGTCAGCAGTCGTCTTGGAGCTTGTGCGTCTTTTTGCTGTGCAGCCGACAACAGTCGACAATGAGACAGGCCTGCTATTAATCAGTCAAAGAGAACAGAAACAGGAAAAAACAACAACATGGAAAATGAAGGAAAAGGAAACAAGAAAATTTTTGATCTGCCAGGCTGCCGACGTCATGCCATGGACGTCAAATCGTCATGGAACAGGTGAACGAGCGAAGTATTTCATTAATTTAAAGAATTGATTTTGATTTTGAAAATGGACTGTGGCAGGTAATTATAATTGAGTAGATGGAAGGGAAAGATGGAATGCTTACATTAGCACTAAGTAAGTGTTTTGGTGATGTGTACTGGAATTAGGGGGGGGGGGGGAGGTAGGTGGAATCTTGAACTTACAGAAAGCCCAAAAATTAATAACTGTATTTCAGAACGGGAATGGGATACCATTACCATATGGAATTTTTTTCCCCAAGGTGACAGCAAAATGATTACCATTTTTTTTTATTTTCCCAAGATGACAGAAAAATGATCTGAAACCTCCAAAACCAGTGCTAAAAATTATGCTGAGTGAGTCCAATAACTCCCATGTTAATGCAGATATATTCTTTATGTACCGTACAAAAGACGGTTCTGTATTTGATGATCTGAATATTAGTCCGGGTCAAACATATGTTAATAATTATAAACGTCTGGTCCATCAAATAACCATGTCCATAACCCAAAGACCTATGTCCCCGATACACTCCTGGTTTCCCTGCTCGTTAACCCTGCAGATAATCGCCTCTTGGCCGCTACAGGTCCTTAAAGCTTTTTAAATATGCATTATCCAATCATTGTGCTGTACTGGTGATTCCCCACTATGCCTATTGGTTGAAAGCTGGACTCTTGATGCCACAGATAAGAATACAAACTGAGAAAAATTCTCCACAGTTTTGATTTGAATTGGCTAAACAGTTTCCAAAGGCTGTTTATAAACTCTATTAACATTAGTCCTTGGTAATTTGATGAAATATGGAATGGAGACTCTGTTACTCCAGAGTCACTCAGTATCCGGGAGATGAGACCAGGGCCTAGAAATCTGTGATAACTGGAATATTTTCGCCCCGGTCCAGAACTCAGTCCCATGCTGTAGATACAGGCAGAAGAATACGAAATACAAATTAACATGGGGGGTCAGAGTCTCACGTCAATGCACCTGTCAGTTCACCGGGGCAAAGCTATTTTCTAAGAATTAAAGGGGAATCTTACTGGCACTTGATGTCTCAAGAGTGGTAGATCATTCAATTTTTTTGCATAACCTCTATTTATTTGTATTTCAGATCCATTGTTTGGAATTTCACTCATCTCTGTGCAGCTATATTTTAGATTGACATTCCATCATTTCTCCATGATCAGAGAAGTATTTCAGCTGATATTCCCACCCAAACTATGTGAGTGCTGGAGAATTGCTGTCTGCTATCAACGATGCTGCAGAAATTAAATCAGCAGTTTGAGTAAGTGCAGAGGTTTCATTTTCAGGCCTTTCTCATTTGAAAATCAGAGAGATACACACATATACGCTATGTCCTGGAGATCTCCTGGCACTGATAATTTAAAAAGTGAGGAGAGGGAATTTCACAATAAAGCAGGGTACGGTAATTCCCCTAATAATTCAATCACAGGAAGTGGACTTTTCAACTCTATTATTCAAACACTGAGAAAAAGCAGCATTCCCATTCTTATTTCATATTGAAGAAAAGCCATAGAAAGATAAAGTGTGACACTCTGTAGCTGGTGCCACAAAGAATATTTCCAGATATAAGCCATTTTTGCTGCACTTCCGGTGATCGAATTATTAGGGGAATTACCGTAAGCACTTCGAAGAATGACAAGCAATTCATTGTGACTCAATCTTTCAGTTTATTCCTTCAAACCATCGTCAGTCCAGAGTAATTTTACAGAGAAACCCATGGCCAGTGTTAATTAATTGTTTGTTTCTCGTAACCTTGCTTGTAAAAATACACATGCTGAGTGCGATGATTATTAGTTATTAATTATTAACTTGCAAACCAATGGTACACAAATATGAAGAAAATTAGCAAGTCTCACTCATCAAAATGTAAATCCCTCATGGATTTTAATAAGTTGCCATCAAAATATAGATGAGGGCTGGTTACGGGAAAGGAACCATTAATTATCAGTGGCCTAACAGAATTTCACCTCATCTTAAGCATGTAAAGGGGGATTTATACCCGAAAAATCTGATCAATCAAATTTTTCGATTCATTGCCAGTCTTTTGGCGATTTATTGCCAATATCTTAGAAAATTCACCTATGTGTCAATCTCGACACGAGGAAAATATTGAGAAAAAAAAATCATATTTACGTTTACTTTGTACATAATTTTTGTCAGTGGGAATGTCAAACAGGCTTATTCCAGTTAAGTATAAGAACCCCAAATACAGGGTCAAAGTGTCAAACAATAGCACTGGATCACTATTTCCCCATGTAGTACCTACAGGTGAAAATATTAACCAAATTATGTTCAATATAATTTTTCATGCCATATCCCTTAATTTATATCTGTATATTGGGATAATATCTTTCTATAGTTGGGCTAATATCACTCCGGTTGTATTGTACAACAAGTTGTAGATCATTTTGATGCTTCAATTCATTTGAAGTTGCTATACTTACATATAACTGGGTTAAGCCCGATCGATTTCTGATTAAAATTATGTACAAATGAATGTGGGCCTAAATGTGATTTGTTTTTTTTTCCCTCCCTCTCGTTTTCCTTATTTCAATTTCAATATCTTCCTTGTGTCGAGATTGACAATTCGGAGAAGCTTTGTGACCTTGAACTCTAAGCTGTTTGTAAGAAATCGCCAAAAACTGACAAGGGGTCGAAAAATGTGATTAATGAGCTTTTCGGGTACCATATAAATCTCCCTTAAACCAGAATTAGAAAAGTTGTGGTGATGGAGTTTGATCTCTCTCATTAAACACAATATTGTAAGAGCTTCAATGTGGAAAACTGCTTCATTGCCCTATTTAATGTGTAGCCAGTGACTAAGTTGATCTGATTGGTTGAAAAATGAGATTTGTTCCAGCTTCATTTAAAAATCAGTCCAGTGTGTGCAGAAGTTCACATGGTGTTGCCCTAAATCTGTTTAGATTTAACATGGCAGAGATGTGTACAGTATGTGGGAAGTGCACAGGTCACCTCAGCTCATTTTAAGAAAAACAGCCAACCAAACAGCCAAATTTTGGCTAATAATAGAGGGAATTCCATTAAACGGCGCATTAACCTAAACCTAACTATAACCTAAACAAATTCAAATTAAGAGATAACCAAAATCCTGTTACCAAATTGATTACTAAAACGCCAACAAACTAATAACTGAAATAATTAGGAAAGATAAGGAAACAAAAAACAACAACCAACCCACTAACTACATGTAAACTCAAACGAATTGCAAACTAAACAAAAAAGAAAGAGATAAATGGAATGAAAACAGGAATGATAACCACCAACTTAAGCGAACTAAACAAAATGAAACGCAAAAATCTCTAGGGCCATGCGCTATTTAACGGAATTTCCTCTCTTTCCTGGCCCAGATCTGACAGACATGGCCGGAATTTTCTTTTTCCACCAGTCATGCTGGCTACACAAAACAAGGTGAAAGCAGTTTTGAACAGAGCTCTTTATGAATATAGTGTTTATGGTCAAGTCTGGGATTTAAGTGTTGCATGGATGCATACACTTTGAGAGAAATTCAGAATCCACTAACACACTACTTTTGGACACAGGCCGGGACCTCAAATATTAAAGCCTTTGTTTATTTACATATGTCATTGATGTACACAGCTCCAGACTGGATCTTCCGGACTTATTGCAAGTGAGGTATTTGGTTATGTGTGTGGTCAAGTTTAACGCGCGACGCATACAGTAACGGGTCCAGACCACTATTAAAATTTACATTGACGACAATGTTAAAAGCTGCTAACGTAATTGCATCTCCCCGATTGATTAATTAAGTCTAGACTCCCATATTTCGGCAAGACGTACCTTTATTCAAGTGCTACAACCGGACAGGCTTCTTGACGGGGGTCGCCCATCAAAATTTTGAGTTATGCGCGCTCGTACAAATTACGTCACAATTTTGGCTTTTTT
>JAVTVY010027025.1:0-11140 GCA_036873755.1 Hanleya hanleyi
GTTCTCCGGTACGCCGTTCTCGTACGTCGACAGTTCGTTCTCCTGATCCTTCTCACCGTTACCCTAGGGTTTCGGCTTCCTCTGATCAAGATTACCATGTTCATTATCAACGAGCCCCTGTCCTTGATCATTCGGTGGATCATGATTCATCGTCTTGTTCTCAGTCTCCGGTTTCGTCGAGTGAGTCGGATGATTCTTCTTCCTCTCGGGTTAGTGTCAAAGATACGTCAAAGATGGATCATTTGCTTAGTATGCAGGCGCTTTTAGCGTTGGTTCCGGATATGCCCGTCCCTTCGAAGGTTGGTTCTTCTAGAGATAAGTGCCGGACAGCTGCGGATTCTGCATTAGTTACTCCCAAGCCGGATGTTCCTCGTACATGTGCTCCGTCACCAGCATGGGCAGATCATTTAGACAAATTTGATCGTCAATTACAAGATGACAATAAATTTAAGAAGCCTTGTTTCGGAGTTGCCCATCGTCTTCATGATAACGTGTTACCTGACAAACCACCCAAGCGTGATCGAGATTTATCTCAGGTTTCTAAATCAGTTAAGTCGACTCCACTTGAATTCAATACCAAATTTGTGGAGAATATCCAAGAGATGTTATTGGCAATCCAACGTGCTTCCTCAGTCACTGATTGGTTTTTGTTGGCTACTTCGCGGATTGCCTTGGACCCGGAGTTACGCCGGGACGATGGATCGACTTCTTTGTCTGCGGGTCGTGTTGCTTATTTGCGGGGTTTCATTGAAACCCTAGTGCAGGCTAATCATCAAGTTATTGAGGCCACTTCGTATTCTTACGTTTCGCTTCTCCAAGCGCAACGCAACGCCTTACTTAAGGCGGTCAAGCCGGACGTCTCCTTTATGGTTAAGGATTTTCTGCTTCATCAACCATTAGCTTCCAGCGCCATTTTCAACAATTCTATTGAGTCTGTTGTACCTGTCATCCGCGAGGAACGTACTGCGCGTTTGATTGGGGCTGTTGCTCGGGGTGGTTCGTCGGATCGTCGCTCGAAGCGGGGTCGTAACTCCTCTTCCACCCAACAAGATGGCGGCGCTCGGGGGAGGTTTCGGGGTATTGACAAACCTCCACGCCGAGGTCGCCATTCCTTTCGTGGTAAATCAACCAAGAGGGGTGGTCGTTCCAGTAAATGACTATCGAGTTCCCGGATCAGATCAAGCCGAAGTTTTGCAGCCTCCTCCTTTCCGGTCGTTCTATCATCATGTTGTGGGCGGCCGCCTTCAATACTTCATAGACAATTGGCGCCTCATCACCGACGACACCTGGATTTTGAGAGTTTTGGAGCGCGGCTTCCTGTTCACTTTTCGTTCCCTTCCCAAACTTATCGTTTGGCCACGCCCATCCCGCCTACCAGTCTCCGCGAGTCACGTGCAGACTCTTCTGTCGTCAGTCAACACGCTCATCGAGAAGGGAGCGGTCAGAGAGTTACCGCCGACAGAGGACAGTTTTGGGTTTTACAGCCACGTGTTTCTGGTTCCCAAGAAAGACTCGCCCCAGATGCGGATGGTGATCGATCTAAAAGTGTTAAACAAGTTTCATCTCGCCCTCCCCCCTCATTTCAAGATGCCGACTGTTTCATCGATTCGGGCCCGTGTACATCTTCGGGATTGGCTGGCCTCAGTCGATCTGCAGGACGCGTATCTTCATGTTCCAATTCATCCTCGTCATCGCCGTTATCTCCGCTTCGTTGTCAACGAACGCCGTTTCGAATGGCAGGTTCTCCCATTCGGGGTCAACATAGCCCCTTGGCTGTTTACCCGCATTACCTCACCGGTCATGGCTTTTCTACACCTGCGGGGTATTCAGATAGAGGTTTATATAGACGACATCCTCCTATGGGCAGCGGACGAGTCCCGTCTCAACATGCAAGTCCAGTTCACACTTCTGGTCTTACGTCATCTAGGATTCATTCCTCATCCTCTCAAGTCAGAGTTGGTCCCGGCTCAAGTTCGCCGTTACATCGGCGCAGTGTTCGATACTCATCATCAACTGGTATATCCTCCGGAAGATCGTTGGGACAAAATTCAGCTGTTGATCCGAAAGTTTTTGTCATCAACGTCACGGACACGTCAACAGTGGCAAAGTTTGGTAGGTTTGCTCACTTCCACTCAGGACCTAACTCATTACGGCCGACTACAGGTGCGTCCACTACAGTATCATCTGTATCCTTACCTACAGACACCTTCCATCAATCCAGCGGTGCCCGTATTGACGTCTCTTCATCCATATCTGATCTGGTGGCAATCCCGGCTCAACGTCATGCAGGGCGTTCCATTCCGTTTTCCGGCTCCGAGTCATCATCTGTACACCGATGCGTCCGAGACCGGTTGGGGTGCCCATCTGGACGAATTAGTAGTATCCGGCAGATGGTCAACGTTGGATGCCAGTCTTCACATCAACCTTCTGGAGATGAAGGCAGTCATTCTGGCGGTGCAACATTGGAGTCATCGTCTCATGTACTCGTCTCTTCTCATTGCGACGGACAATTCCACAGTGATTGCTCACATCAACAAGTTGGGAACAACACGCTCGCTTCCAATGTTTCGCCTTGTGTGGGATCTCTACGAGTGGACTCGTTTTCATCACATTCATCTACACGCCCGCCATGTTCCGGGCCGGCTCAATGTCTTAGCGGACAGCTTATCGCGTCCGGACACCGTTCTTCAGACCGAGTGGCAACTTCATCCGGAGGTGTTCCAGCAGATCTCCATCATCTGGGAGTCGCCGCTGATCGATCTGTTTGCTACGAGAAACAACGCCCAATTGACCCTGTTTGTCAGTCCGATTCGGGATCCTCAAGCCTTCGACATCGACGCCCTGTCAATCAATTGGGACAACTTCCTGGCTTATGCATACCCGCCGATCGCCCTAATTCTGGAAGTACTTCAGAAGATTACCCGTCACGACTGCATCATTCTACTCGTAGTCCCGTGGTGGCCTCGGCGACAGTGGTTTCCGGTATTGCTCCCGCTTCTCACCGCCCCGCCACGTCGTTTGCCAGTGTGGCCCGACCTGTTACGTCAACCGCACGGGATATTTCATCACAACCCTCGGTGGCTCAACCTACACGTTTGCAGACTATCCAGAATGCACTCGCAGTCCAGGGATTTTCAGCAGAGGTTGCACGAACGATGGTTTCAGCCAATCGATCTTCCACATCGCAGCTCTATCAGGCGAAATGGGCCTATTTCGTCTCCTGGTGCCGAGGACATGATGCCGATCCCGACTCTGCCTCTGTTTCCCTAGTAGCTGACTTTCTCCTTCATCTTCATCGTGATAAGAAGTTTCAAATCAGCACCATTGAAGGGTATCGATCTGCTCTGGCTAGGGTGTTACGCCTTACTTCGGGTGTAGACATTAGTCTAAACGATAATATCTCTGCGCTCATTCGCGCCTTCGCGTTACAGTCTCGCCGTACGCGCCAACTGTTACCGAAATGGGATATTGGTGTGGTTCTGTGTGCTCTGATTCATCCGCCCTTTGAACCTTTGGAATCCGCCTCTATTAAAGCTGTGTCTTATAAGACCGCCTTTTTGGCGGTGTTTGCTTTAGCGTCTAGAGTATCTGAACTTCATGCTCTTGAAAGATCTTCTATGACCTGGACGGCGGATTGGTCTCGCATTTCTTTTCGGCCCATTCCTGAATTTATTGCCAAAAATGAGTCTGTGCGTTCAGGTCCGTGCGCTCAACGATCGTACTCCATTCCGGCGCTGTCAGACTTTGTGCATGGGCTCGAAGACGACCTCCTGTTATGCCCGGTCCGGGCTATTCGCCACTATCTTACTCGTACCGACTCCGCTCGCGGCTCTCGGCGCCTGTTATTTCTGTCTCTTCGGCCATCGGCTTTGCGTGACATTACCAAAAATACCATCGCCGCGTGGTTGAAGAAAACCATTAAATGGTCTTATCAATTGGCCATAGACGCTCCCCCTCTGTTGTCGAATGCCTCTTCTCATGAGATTCGAGCCATTGCCTCGTCATGGCCATTATGGAAGAATCTGTCCCTCCATGACATTGTCCAATCTTGTGCCTGGACGGCGAACTCTACGTTCACCAACTTCTATCTGAGAGATATGTCAGTCCAGTCAGAAGGGATATCCACGTTTGGGCCGTTAATAGCGGCCCAGCACGTGGTCAACTAAATTCCAAAAAAAGGGGGGGGGGGGCGGCAGTTTGAATCATCACAGCAAATCTGCAAATTGCTGTATCATCTCATCTCATTCATACTATTGGTCCACAATTGATTGATCTCATATGGAAGGAAGAAATAAGTCAGATGGACGACCTTGGATCCTCTAAAGAGATGTCAGACACTGTATCATCACCCTAAGATGTATGTATCCATGGTGAGTGTGATCTTTACCTTAACTGCGGTTTTTGATTGTGTCCTTCAGGTTGAATCTGATGTCCTTCTCAATGATCTCAGCGCCGTCTTCTGCACTCAACTCCCTAGAATGCTGGTTGGATGGAAGACGATTGTGGACTGAGAGTGGTGTGACTTGGCGATCACTAGGCCCGGACCAGATTCTGCCTCACCCGGTCTTAGGAACAGCCAAGATAAATAAGCCTTACCAAGTAGACTGTATATCCCGGGTGGTTGAGGTTCTCTCTTGGTATAGACGGCTTCCCGAGTAGACCAATACTCTATGTTGAGGTACTCTCTCGGGGGGAAACTAATAATTTCCACACCACAAACACAGCTACATGGCTGTGAACAATCAAAGATAAGTACATCAGTATCTTATTCACATGTTTAACCTTTTTATGTTGATGACCAAGGTTTCATTTGCTGATTATGGATTGTTCATGCTATGCCCATGTTTCTGTGTCATTCCAGCGGTCACTTAGCCTACTTTGATATACTACAAGACCGAGGTTCCCACCTCCGTATGTTGGTACTAGGACATTAATTAAAAGCAGGTTTAAGACTTAGGTAGCAAACATCAAACATTTATAGATAATGTTTCTGTTTGTAACTAAGTCAAACCTGCTTTTAATTTAATGTGCCCACCCTTCCGTCCCCTCGTACCGCGGCCTTGTTTCACTACTGGTCTCGGTTTGAGAAAGAGGATGAGAATAAGGCTACAGTCGCCTTTATAGTGACCACGCTGGAATTGAGTGAAGAGCTCTCCTAGGGGCGGACAACTCTCTCCTAGGGGAGTTAACTTTTTCTTTTAAACTTTCGTTTTCTACGTTTGATTGTGCAATTAATAAGGGATTAAAGGCATTAATTAAAGCAGGTTTGACTTAGTTACAAACAGAAACATTGTTTATAAATGTTTGATATTTTAGCGCAAGTACGCCTCCCAAGATGATGGCTTTTCTGGCTCTTGTTAAAAAAACACATGTACGTGTACCTGCCCCTCAGTCTCGCGCCTGGCTACATGCCACCAGTATGCGGTAATATGAGGTACTTCTGGGATTATGATATGCATGGCTTATTAACCGGGAATAACTTAGTTCAACAAGCTGAACCCTACTGACATTTAATTTTGTGACATTGTCAATATCACAAAATTAAATGTCAGTAGGGTTCAGCTTGTTGAACTAAGTTCAATGATGAACGTCGCTCGCATGCGAGCCCATGCGTAAGCCCATGCGAGCGACGTTCATGATTGAACTAGGGTTCAGCTTGTTGAACTAGGCGTAGCTGTGATCAAAGAAGCTGTTAAAATGTGCCGCTGATAGAAATAAGACTTAACCCGATATATGTAGATACGGTACCTGGTTATATTTGGGATATATTCTTCTTTTGGCTTAGTGGGGTGAATGCATCATTGCATGTTGAACTCGCAACTTGATTTTCATCTTGGTGTTGTTGTTGTTCACTGGTTCATTGGATTGGCCTGGCGCTCGATCAACTCACAGTCTCACTCATCCATATTGATCTGAAAATCGTCAACCTCCCTGTCCTCGTTTTTGGCACAGAATACTTCACTGTCACGCAAAAAATACGTTTTCCGCTGTCTTTCTTGGGAGCTCAAAGTGACACTCCCTGCGCCGTCTGCTTTAATACGTTACGGTACCTAAAGCGCCCCCTACTGGTGTTGGGGAGTGGTCTCCCTGTCACGTCCATGCTCATGCGACTTTGGAGTTCAGAACATGGGGATTCGGGGAATTATTCCGGACAGGCAGAATTTTTCACAATGGTATGCAAGCACCTCATATTAGGATTAAAGTAAACAATATAGACATATTTGACACAAAAGAACCATTTATACGTATTCATAGCCACTCCAAAGTGAAATATGGGCTTGGCCATGTTCTGGGGCGGAAGTCTAGACATCACAATGAAACTTTTCGTGTCAAACTAATTTATTTGTACCGTACTGGTATTTTGCCGCGTGTTATCAATATTTTGTCAATTATGTTAAGGTCATGTCAATTAACCCCTTCAGACTAAACGCAATGTGCAAAAATTTAGTAGAACTAGATAAAATAGTCCTCTGCTGAAAAGAAATTCAACATGAATAGTTTGCTTGAGCGATTTTGAAAAGTGTTTCTAGCGCGATCGATAAGAAAATGCTCGTGCTATTTTAAAATACTTGCGCGATCATGAAATTTTGAAAACGCGCAGCGCAATGTCATATTTCACAAGAATTATATTTTAATCCAGGGAAATATTTTGAACTGGGATGCTTTCATGTAATATTTTGAGCTGAGATGTTTTCATCTAATATATATCAGTACCGGTACTGTTCCAGTACTGCAATTACTGTGTCAGAACTGTAAAATTTCAGTGCTGTTATATTTCAGTACTCTTTCGGTATCCGTACTTTGGCGAAAATAGGCTGAAACATAATTGAGAATATGTTATTCGCAGAAAGCAAACTTTGAAAGTTGGCCTAAATGGCAAGTCCCAATTTCCATAGCACGCAGGCAGGCCAAAACTCGTAATCAATGGCCAGTTCCCACTATAGTTCAAGTTAATCCCTGGACAATGCTGTCTGGCCCCGTTGTCGGCGACACTGGTACACAGCATGTGGCCAACCGTGATCTAGGGTTGTTTTCGTGACCCTTCCCATATGTTTATAAAATGGAGTGAGTTTTTTAACTGATGATAACTGGTATATTTTCGATCTGGGGTTGTCAGGCTTATCATAAATGTAAGCTTGTTGATCCTTTCTTGGAATAGTGGGAATATTTTATTATATTTACACCAGTTATCAATAGCTGGAAAACCCTCTCCGTGTTATAAACATAGCGGAGGGTCAAGAGAACAACCCAAAGATCACGACGGCGACATTTGGGCAAGACAGCATTGTCCAGCGACTAGATCAATATTGGGAATTGGCCATTGAAGTATTCAGGCGCGGCGAAGCAATTCAACATCGGGGGGATCAAAAATCGAGGGTCGGACCGGGAGGGGTGTCCCACTTCCGCGATGCGGGGTGTCCGTGGGTCGTCCCCCGGGAAATTTTTAAAATTTGCCCTTCATTTTACGCTCTTTGGCGCATTTTCAGAGAAGATTTTAGCGTGAAAAGTTTCACAATTTCCGTCTTCCTCACTCTTTCACAGAGGCAAAAAAAAAAAAAAAAAATAAATAAATAAATAAGAAATCTTCCTCAAATATTGTTGTTCAGATGAAACCCTCTTCTGGTCAGTTTAAGTCAAAGTCAACTTCTAACACCTCTGCAAGAAAATGTCAGTTCAACAATGCGTATTGCTGAGTGAGTTAATAGGATTTATCGTCGATTTCAACAATATTTCAGCCATATCACGACGAACCAACTAAGCACCACCAATCAAAGTTGCGTTTCTGTTGGTTCAATTTCAAGTTGGTTTGATTACCAATATACGAGTTGTCGAAGCATTTCCATCATATAGCTCTCTAGATTTGTATATAATACCGCTTATGCCGGTGCTAGGGGCCGTTATCCAAGTTGCCACATGAACAGGTACAATAAAAGCGTACCTGAGATACAACACATATCACTAATCGTTAGATTCTCTGCATGTGCTTTAGAATAGGTTAACCAGAAGACTACTGTGAAGTCACGTGGCTCTGTCAGTATGTCGGCACCTCTTCCCACTTCCCTTATATGTGTTGTAATGCATATTGTTGAACATTGCATCGATGCCAAGCTGAATTATTTGAAGTTGTGAGTGCCAAATGTGGCAATTTCGGGACTAATTTAAGTCTTCATCGAAAAAGAGAGGCGGATATCACATGGAACTGCATAATTCATGAAGACTTTGCTGGAGTTAACACTAAATCAGGATGAACAAACACTGAGAAGAAGTTGGCACTTTGCAAGAAACTGCAATTTAAAACCAGTCGCGATAAATTTGGACCCGTGATGTAAGAAAAGTGTGTGTGTGTGGGAGGGGGGGTAAGAAACATTTAGAGACTTTAGATGCTTCTCTACTACTCTACTAATTTTCGACCCATTTCGAGGATCTTCAGCTGCAATTATTGGGGGTTGGGGGCAAAGTGATAAAAAGAGTTAGTACATAATTACATTACCAACTATGTTTTGCTCTCTTTCATTTCTATTTTTGTGTTGTTTTTTTTTAAAGGGCATTTTTTTTTCAAAAGTCCTCCCCGAACCCATGCTGGCTACACTTCATTGTATGAATCCAATTTTATCTCTGGTTGGTGTGGATTTGATTAACCGATAGGTTTAATATCTCGGTTACCAGTCAGAATCTGATATGTAACCGAACTGTAGCCATTAACAGTAACCGATGAGCTTCTTGCAGCATAAAATTACTGCTTCTCAAACTTCAGTAGTATCAACATCTAACTTTTGAGTTTAACTGTGGAATAAATACTCAGAACGTGATCATTCATGGACAATTCTATTGGTTAACATTGAAATGTAATGTGGAATATATTCAGTACCGTAAATAAATAACTGAACAGTAACTGAACAGTAACATATCAGTAACCTAGCAGTAACCTAACAGTAACCTAGCAGTAACCCAACAGTCACCTATCAGTAACCTATCAGTAACATACAGGTTACCAGTTAGTAGCGGAACAGTAACCGATAGATTTAATATCTTGGTTACCAGTCAGAAACTGATATGTAACTGAACAGTAGCCATTCAACATGCAACCTTTAGGTTACTGATCAGTAACTGAATGGTAACAGAACAATAACTGATAAGGAACCTATCAGTAAATATATAGGTTACCAATCAGTAGCTGAAGAGTAACTTATCAGTTTAAGGTCTTGGTTGCCAGTCAGTAACTGAGCTGTAACTGAACAGTAACCTATCAACTTGTATCCTTTAGGGTACTGAACAGTAACTGAATGGTAACCTAGCAGTAACATGTTGGTAACTGCCTGGTCACAACCGATTTGTCACCTATCAGCAACCTATCAGTTACTTACCAGTCACAACTTCGCAGTACTGCAAAGTTCGAATTCGAGCGGTTATCAACCAGTTACTCAATAGATACTGATCAGTAACTGAAAGGAAACCAATGTAACGACAATAATGGTAACTGATAGGTAACTGCACAGTACTGTTCAGTCAGAACTTTACAGTACTGAGATGTAATGTTGGTTCAGTTACCTAACAGTAACTCATAGGTCACCTGTAGGTAACCAAACGGTAACTGCACCGACATTATATACCAGTACTTCACGGTGAAATTTTGCCTGTGTATAGGACGCCTTTGTTAAATAAAGCAGTATACGTTTTAAAACCAAGAAATGATGTTTTTTCTACATATGCTACACAGGCAAACTTTCACCGAGCAGTACTGCTCAGTTACCTATCAGTTACCTATCGGTCGGTAACTGAGCAGTACTGGTAGTTAAGGTCCCCTTACAGTACTGTTCAGTTGTCCACTGATAGGTAACTGGTAGGTACCTGAGCAGTACTTGTCAGTTACATATAGGTTACTGATATTGCATATATCTCATGGAATGCTAGGTGGTTCAGTTACTCAGTAGTTATCTATCAGTTACCTATTGGTTACTAATAGGTCACCTACCTATTTTTTCATACCTGTTACTGATCAATTCTCAACCTGTGACCGATCAGTAACTGTCTTGTTACCGGTATGATACCGATAGGTTACCTATTGCTTTTAAGTCGTTTCAGTTACTGTTCAGCCACCGATCAGTCACAGACCAAACACTGTGCAGTCACCTTTAGGTAAAGGATAGTGCACATCCTTTAATATGTTCAGCGGCTCTGTTACTAAGCAGTTACCTATCAGTTACCTATAGGCTGTTGGCAGGTTACCTATGTAATTTTACAGACCTGTTACTGATCAGTGACTGGCATCCTACTGGTACATTACCAGTAGGTTACCAATCAGTTACTTCTAGGTTACCTATGTAATTTTACGGACCTGTGACCGATAGGTTACCTACTTGGTACTGATCGGTAACAGCTTAGCAACCTATCTTAATCCTTTTGTTTACCTATCAAGTTATTTCAGTTACCGATCAGTAACTAGCATGCTACTGGTATGTTACCAATAGGTCATCAATTAGTTACCTGTAGGTTACCTATGTAATTTTAGACCCGTTATTGATAGGTTACCTACTTGTGACTGATCGGTAACAGCTTATACTGTCATGCACAGCAGAAATAGTGTAATAGTGTCACCTCATTTCTACTGAAATACTGAAACAGTACTGAAATTGCATTGAAACAGAACTTATATAAAACAGTACTGATTTAGTACTGTATCAGTACTGTATCAGTACGGTAATATTTCAGAACTGTATCAGTACAGTAATACTTCAGTACTGTATGAAATATTTTAGTTCTGTTTTTTTATATATATATAAATCTTTAAATATTGAGGGTCAAACACTTATAATCTATTCTTGCAGGAGTCCCTCCACAAAAAAAATCTATAAAATAATGTCATTGTAACTGTACTGGAAATATACAATAGTAAAACAAAACTGAAACATTACTTAAGGAGTATAATGTTTTGACATTTATTCAAGGCTAGAAGTAAAGCAAGTGTATTGCACTGTATTATTCTGTGGGTTATGCAGGTGGGCAAATTATGTCATGGCCAGGGCATGGATGTTGGAATACCCGCTCAGGTTCAATGAATCAAGGTCACTTTCGAATAATCATTGACCTGCAACATCAGTGTGCATGCACATTCGTTAAAGCGGTGTAGGCAGGCGGTGTG
>JAVTVY010027026.1:0-11247 GCA_036873755.1 Hanleya hanleyi
CATTCGGACCAAAGATGGTCCCTCTCTACCCTAAATACCTTCCTTCACTGCCCCAAAATGCCCACTTTCGCTACTACTCGTACTGATGACGTCACTGATGACGTCACAGATGACGCGGACATCCCTAAAATGAAGATGTACACCCCGAGAGCTACAACATGACACCTCACACGACGCATTCGGACCAAGGATGGTCCCTCTCTATCCCAAACACCTACCTGCACGGCCCCAAAATGTGCACTTTCGCTACTACTCGTACCGATGACGTCACCGATGACGTCACAGATGAAGCGGACATCCCTAAAATGAAGATGTACACCCCGAGAGCTACAACATGACACCTCACACGACGCATTCGGACCAAGGATGGAGCATCTCTACACCAAATACCTTCCTTTCACTGCCCCAAAATGGCCACTTTACTTACTACAACCAACTGCGCATGCGCAGATTGACGCGACTTGCATTCAAAAACACGCCATTCTGACTCTATCCCACACAAGCTTCACTTTGACACACTGCACGACCCATTCGAACCAAGGATGATGCCTCTCTACCCCAAACACACCCCTACATAGCACCCAAAATGCCCCCTTTCGCTACTACTCGTACTGATGACGTCACTGATGATGTCACAGATGACGCAGATATCCCTTAACTCGGAATGTACACCCCGAGAACTACAAGATGACACCTTCCAGGACGCATTCGAACCGTGAATATCCCATCTCGACCCCAAATACCTTCATGTACTGCCCGAAAATGGCCACTTTCGCTACTACTCGTACCGATGACGTCACAGATGACGCGAACATCCCTTAAATCGGAATGTACACCGAGAACTACAAGATGACACCTTCCAGGACGCATTCGAACCGTGAATAGCCCATCTCGACCCCAAATACCTTCATGTACTGCCCCAAAATGGCCACTTTACTTATTACAACCAACTGCGCATGCGCAGATTAACGCGACTTGCATTCAAAAACACACCATTCTGACTCTACCCCACACAAGCTTCACTTTGACACCTCACACGACCCATTCGAACCGTGAATAGCCCATCTCTACCCCAAACACACCCCTACATAGCACCCAAAATGCCCCCTTTCGCTACTACTCGTACTGATGATGTCACTGATGACGTCACAGATGACGGGGGCATCCCTTAAATCGGAATGTACACCCCGAGAACTACAAGATGACACCTTCCAGGACGCATTCGAACCGTGAATAGCCCATCTCGACCCCAAATACCTTCATGTACTGCCCCAAAATGGCCACTTTACTTACTACAACCAACTGCGCGTGCGCAGATTAACGCGACTTTCATTCAAAAACACACCATTCTGACTCTACCCCACACAAGCTTCACTTTGACACCTCCCACGACCCATTCGAACCGTGAATAGCCCATCTCTATCCCAAACACACCCCTACATAGCACCCAAAATGCCTGTTTTCTATACTACGGGCCAGGCTGCGCATGTGCAGACTATTGAACACGGACGAACCATTAGGGTAGTCAAGTGCTCCTCCACGAGAGCTTCAAAATAAGACCTCACTCGACCCCATTGGACCATTAGGGACTCACCTAGACTCCAACATGTCCACCCCGTATGGGCCTATACACCCATAGCCACGCAGTATAGGCCTATGGACCTACCCAGGCCTCGGTGACTTTTTTCAAAAATTTCACCGATTCGCTCCGCAACACTTCCTATCGTGTTCTAAATGACGAGACGAGTAAAACGAGACCCCACAACCCTACCGCAAATGTATAGAAGTACGTTTCCCAGGGGGACAAACGTTGATCCTATACCCCAGTATGGGACTATATGGGGCTCGGTGACTTTTTTCAAAAATTTCACCAATTCGCACGGGGACACTTCCTATCATGTTCTAAATGACGAGACGAGTAAAACGAGACCCCACAACCTATACCGCAAATGTATAGAAGTACGTTTCCCAGGATGGTCCTATACCTCCCATACCCCATATAGGCATTTTCCCGTAATTTAGAATAAAGTCCGTGTTCCGTATTTCTTCAGGAAAATTTTTACATACACCCACCCTGGAACTAGGGGGAGATAACTCTATTGACAGGCGAGCCCCGTTAAGCCCGGCGACCTATATACCCCCATACCCCATATAGGCATTTTCCCGGATTTTTCGATAAAGTCCGTTTTCCGTTTTTTTTTTTCAGGAAAAATTTTACATGCACCCACCCAGCCATAAAATACCCCTTCACCTAGGCTTCACTTTGATACCTCACTCGACCCCATTCGACCATTAGGGGCTCCCCTAGCTCCAAAACGGCTATTTCCATACCCTTGGGCCACCGCGCATGCGCATAATGCCGATATTTCAATCCCACACCCACCCCATCAGATGCCCCCTCACATAAGCTTCACTTTGATACCTCACTCGACCCCATCGGTCCACTAGGGGCTCCCCTACATCTCAAAACGATTATTTCCATACCCTTGGGCCACCGCGCATGCGCAGAATGCCGATAGTTCAATCCCACACCCAGCCCATTAGATGCCCCTTCACGAATGCTTCACTTTGATACCTCATACGCCTCCATCGGACCATTAGGGGCTCCCCTAGCTCAAAAACGTCTATTTTCATACCCTTGGGCCGCCGCGCATGCGCAGAATGCCGATAGTTCAACCCCACACCCAGCCCATTAGATGTCCCTTCACGAATGCTTCACTTTGATACCTCATACAACTCCACTGGACCATTAGTGGCTCCCCTAGCTCCAACACGGCTATTTCCATACCCTTGGGCCACCGCGCATGCGCAGAATGCCGATATTTCAACCCCACACCCAGCCCATCAAGTTCAAGTTGAAGTATTTATTGCACAAACACCATAAGAGGCAGAGTACAAATTAAATCGAACAATTAACCAGAGTAACAATAGTATGTACATTTGACACCCTGAGTGGGTGAAGATAAGCAGTCAAACATTCACCCAGACTGCGTGGATATATTGTAGATGGAGTAGTACTAATGCGAAATATTATGATGCAATTATAATGCATGAATTATGATGCATACCCAAGGGTATGGAAATAGTAGCCCATCAGATGCCCCTTCACGAATGCTTCACATTGATACCTCATATGACCCCACTGGACCAGTAGTGGCTCCCCTAGATGCCAAAACGTCTATTTTCATACCCTTGGGCCACCGCGCATGCGCAGAATGCCGATATTTCAACCCCACACCCAGCCCATCAGATGCCCCTTCCCGAATGCTTCACATTGATACCTCATATGACCCCACTGGACCAATAATGGCTCCCCTAGATGCCAAAACGTCTATTTCCATACCCTTGGTCCACCGCGCATGCGCAGAATGACGCTATTTCAATCCCACACCCAGCCCATCAGATGCCCCTTCACGAATGCTTCACTTTGATACCTCACTCGATCCCATTGGACCATTAGGAGCTCCCCTAGCTCCAAAACGGCTATTTCCATACACTTGGGCCACCGCGCATGCGCAGATTGCCGATAGTTCAACCCCACACCCAGCCCATTAGATGCTCCTTCACGAATGCTTCACTTTGATACCTCACTCGACCCCACTGGACCAATAGTGGCTCCCCTAGATGCCAAAACGTCTATGTTCATACCCTTGGGCCACCGCGCATGCGCAGAATGCCGATATTTCAACCCCACACCCAGCCCATCAGATGCCCCTTCACGAATGCTTCACTTTGATACCTCACTCGACCCCATCGGACCCTTAGTGGCTTCCCTAGCTCCAACACGGCTATTTTCATACCCTTCGGCCAGCGCGCATGCGCAGAAGGCCGATATTTCAACCCCACACCCAGCCCATTAGATGCCCCTTCACATAAGCTTCACTTTGATACCTCACTCGACCCCATCCGACCATTTTATCTAGGGACTACTTTTTCTCCGCGGATAATGAACTTTGATCATCCTCTAATACATTTGATCATCTCCTATATACATCAGCCGCCATCTTAAACCCACCTCCCACCACCCAACCACAGGCCGCCATCTTGCACCCACCTCCCACCACCCAACCACATGCCGCCATCTTGCACCCACCTCCCACCACCCAACCACATGCCGCCATCTTGCACCCACCTCCCACCACCCAACCACAGGCCGCCATCTTGCACCCACCTCCCACCACCCAACCACATGCCGCCATCTTGCACCCACCTCCCACCACCCAACCACAGGCCGCCATCTTGCACCCACCTCCCACCACCCACCATACACCCCACACGCATGCGCACATCGCCACTTGTGACGTCACAAAAGGTTCTGCGCATGCGCAGTGAGGCGCCATTCCCTCAATTGACTCTTTGTATACTACTTGTACCTGCCTCCTATAACTTTCCGTATGATTTCCATTAATTTCTCGTGTTTCTTATGCACGAGTTTTGCTTCATTTTCGTTGAACCAAATACCTAGTAATTTGAATTCACCAGCATCCCAGTTGATTTTGAAGTGAAGACATAACTTTACAGTATTGCTCATTGCTCTGCTTATCCAGGCGCCTTTAGATTTATCAACATTAAAGCGGAGACCTGAACAGATAGAAAAATCACCCAAGAGACGCATTGTTACTTCAAGTGACCGAGTGATCTGCATATTACAGAAATGTTATTTCGGAATTTTCTATTTTCATTTCCTTGATGTTGTCATCCTGCTCCACAGCAATGGAGAGAACATCGGCAACAAGAAGGAAGAGATAAGGAGAAATTGGGACTCCTTGTCGCAAACCTCCACACTGATCGAAGAAATTAGATAAATGTCCATTATTAGAATAAGCACTTTTGGAATTATTTCTTAATAGTTTAACCCACTGTATTATCTGATTGCCAAAATTAAAAGACAAAAGTGTTTTTTTCGTATAAAATGCCAGGATACCGAGTCCAAGGCTTTTTCGAAGTCAGTCAGAAATAGCATTCCTGGTATTTCATCATTTTCTGTGTATGACATTAGGTCATGTATGGGGCGTGTTATTTCCCCATTATAATCCTTTTTGGGTATTGCTAATCAAGAAAGATGGACAACCGAGATTAATCTACCACATAAAAAACTGTCCCTTACTGAGGTAATCTTTGGCTCCCACGAGATGAAAGGACCTCTCAATCATGTGGTTTTAATCCTGAAGAAATACAAAAACAACTGTAGATCTTGGAGTATCAGACCAAATTGGCCTTCGGCCAAAGCGGCTGTTTTGAAAATTAAAACGTTGGAAAAAGCCATTGCATTAAATAATAATTCAGTGACAACTTTTAATACTAAATGGGGACCTCTGACTGACATTGACAGTTGACAGAATCTGCATATAGAACCTATGCGGGTCGTTTATGTTGAATATTGTTATTATTTAACCAGTTTTTCATATATGCCGAACCCCCCTTAAAATACCAACTTATACATTTGTGTCACACCAGTATTACACCTGCAATATCCCCTGGTGCTGTGGGGCAGATTGTACACAAGGATAGTGAAAAAAGTACCTTTCTATTATATTGGCTATACAAACTGATATAATTTTGTAATCTACATTCAGAAGGGATATTGGACGCCAACAGTTCGGTGTACATGTTATGATGCCTTGCTTTTGGAAGTCTGACAGCGACACTAACTTGCTGATCGAAGGAGGTACATGTACACTCCGATGTTCTTCCAGAGGAATTTGTAGAATTCACACGGGAAACCATCGGAGTCTAGAATTTTCTCGTTTTTCATTTTTTGAGAGTCGTCACATTGTTGTAAACTGATTTCAAGTCTCCCAAGACTCTCTGTCTTTAGGACTAAGTTTTGTATTATGGCTCAAAATAAATGATGATTTTTGTTATTCAGTATATTTGTTTTGCCTGTATAAAGTCCCGTATAATAGTTTTACATATTCAAAAAGAATTTGCGAATCGCCCGTGACTATGGTTCCGTCCTCATTTTCGACTTCTCTCGGCGTTTTAGTGTTACATTTTTTTTTCCAGATATCTACAAGATTGAACTCCCGCTGATACTCCAGAAGTTTCACCCTTGCTTTCGGGTTATTGTCCCCCACCGGATACCGGAGCGGGACTTAGGGGTTTGCTCCGTCCGTCATTCCGTCGTTCCGTCATTCCGTCACACTTTCATTGTGATTGCAACATCTCAAAAACTATGTGTCCGATTGACATCAAACTTGGATATTGGGTTGGTATGAGAGACAGGATGGCTGGGATTGTTTTTCAGCAACCTGCGTAATCCAATATGGCCGCCATGGCCGCCGAGGCCTTGATCCTATTCAGCCATGCTACCCAAGCTTGTGACTGCAATAACTAAAAAACAATTTTTCCCATTGACATCAAACTTGGACTGTGGGTTGGTATGAGTAAGGAAATGACTGGAATTGTTTTTCAGCAACCTGCGTAATCCAATATGGCCACCACGGCCGCCGAGTTCTTGACCCTATTC
The DNA here is from genome assembly GCA_036873755.1 of Hanleya hanleyi. Taxonomy (NCBI): domain Eukaryota; kingdom Metazoa; phylum Mollusca; class Polyplacophora; order Lepidopleurida; family Hanleyidae; genus Hanleya; species Hanleya hanleyi. The sequence goes on from JAVTVY010027026.1 coordinate 6,470, forward strand.
AGCCATGCGACTGCAATAACTAAAAACAATTTATCCGATTGACATCAAACTTAGGCAGTGGGTTGGTATGAGTGAGAGGATGGCTATAGGATTGTTTTCCAGCAACCTGCGTAATCCAATATAGCCGCCATGACCTTGATCTCTATTCAGCCATGCTAATAAGCTTGTGAATGCAATAACACATAAATGATTTGTCAGATTGACATCAAACTTGAATAGTGGGTTGCTGTGCATGAAAGGATGGCTGGAATTGTTTATCAGCACCCTACATAATCCAAAATGACCGCCATTGCCTCGACTATTGAGCCATTAAAGCTTGTGACCGCAATAACAAGAAAAAGATTTGTCCGATTCACATCAAACTTGTACAGTGGATTGGTATGAGTGAGAGGATGGCTGCGATTGTTTTCCTTTGGCAACCTGAATAATCCAATATGACCGCCATGACCATTGTGGCCTTGTCCCCTGTTCAGCCAGGCTTCCTTAGCATGTGAATGCAATGACTAAAAATGAATTGTCCAATTGACATCAAACTTCGACAGTGGGTTGGTATGAGTAAGAGGATGGCTGGGATTGTTTTTTCGGCAACCTGCGTAATCCAATATGGCTGCCATGCTAGATAAGCTTGTCACTGCAATAACTAATCAAAGTACTTAAAGTACTGATGTCGGGTTTACTTGCATGGGTTTACTTACTCCCATATTTGTGATCATTTAAGGGAGGAAAGGTGGTGTTCGCTTTACATAAGGAATCTTCCTCAAGCTGTTCGGTTTGTAGGGCCAAACTTTCACTTTTATCAAAATGATATGAAATGGACCATTTTGTACAGCCTATACATGCTGAATTACAAGACACGAAATAATGAAGGGCTGCAGATGCACGAAAACGGATTTATGGCGCACCATATAGGTTCATTGGCTTATTTTCGTATTTTTATGCACTTTTCGGTGCAGATTTTCTTTTTGTTACAAAAATAGGACACCTTTATCCAAAACCAATTTGAGCAACAAATAATTCTGAAATATTTTTATCTAGAGCATAAAACTTCGACTTTTGTAAAATGTGGATACGCATCCTATATAAGAGATGTATCCACATTGTATCCACATTTATATAATTTCCATACTTATTTAATCTCTGAGAAAATGAATCTACTAAAAGTACATCCAGACAAGAAAATCTTCAGACGTCGCAATCTCCGACAAGTCAGAATATTCGCTATTCTACTCCACGATCATTTTTCTAACAACTCTTGACTATAAAACAAGATACTGTCATACTCATAGTGTTATTTTAAATGCTAAATAATCACGGTTTTACAGAAATGCCTTTAAATTCATATGGATTGGAAAGAAAAACTATAAATCTAGAAAACGAGCCGATCTTATTTAGTTTCATTGAATTCGTATGTCGTGTAAAAAGTTTACTGAATGGTTGAATAACATGTGGGCGGAGCCAATATGTACTGTTCAGCCAATCAAATTCACGATTACTTGTACTCTGGGAAATTCAGACTTGGGATGAAAGTTCAGCGTTGACGGGATCGAAATATCGTATCTCTTTCTCATCCATACCAGCAAAAGGAAAACACCCCAGGTTTTTATTCTTTGTAACCATAATCAGATATGTAAAAGAGTTTTGTGCAAAAGTGCCAGTCGTTCCTATTTCGTTTTGTTGAAGAAGATCGACGGAGAAGACACGTCAGACACTTGAAAAAATAACGAAATCTGTCCCAAAAACTTTCGCCAAAATTTCTGCCACAGTTTTGTCGCAATTTTATTCGGTTCTCATGCTGAATTGATCAAGTAAGGTGGAAGTAAAAAGGTGGATACATCACCAAAAAATCATGTGTATCCACAATTTTGAAATTTCTTGTTTTCGGTGATTTTAAAATGTGGATACGCATACATAATTTGTGTCCACAAAAACTCGCTACGTGGTTACGCCTGGAGAATGACTACGGCGCACCCTTACCGCCGTAACAAATGATACCGGATAAAATAGATTGGAAAGGCAAATTTTAAAGGAAATTGTAAGATAAAATTTACTGCGATAATGTACCAATTATCACGTTCAATGCACAAACTATACCGTGCATTGCACATGTGTATATGACTGTCAGACAGAAGTACGGTATTTTTTATGAATGCTGTAAGGGGCATCAAATGAGAACAGTCTCCGGGCAGGAGATCAAAACTATACATGTGCAGAAGAAAAACTGAAGAGTGATACTAATGTAGGGTTTACCCTTGGTAAATGTAGGGTTTACCCTTGGTAAACCCGACAAAAACAATGTATCCAACGGACTTCAATATTGGGCAGTGGATTGATATGAGCGAGACGGTGGCTGGGATTGTTTCAGCATAATCCAATTGTCACCCGAGTCCTTAAGACAGGTAGCATTAATTTAACTAGAAAAGAAAATTTGGAAAATTTGCTTCTGCTCTGTGTACTCAACAACAAACTAGATGGGTTAAACGGAGGTAACATTTATTTTTACAAACAATGACGACATAAAAAAAACAATATACTATAATAGATCGATTCTCTTTGGTGTGTGTATATACGAACCCAGCGCTGGGACTATTTATAGTACCGGTATGTATTGTCCAATCACGTGAACTTTAGACTGCTTAGTCGTTGCACAGGGTCCTTGATGATGAAAGACATGCCACTGCAGGTAGAGTTCATTATGGAATGTTAGTCCACAAGTCCATGGTATTGGAGGATGGTATACAGCGTTGGTATATGCGCAGACTGAATCGTTGATTTCGTAATTCCAAATTCACCAACATCCAGTTAATATGTCGGTCTGTTTCGAGAGGCAGTAGGACACACAGTTGTGATTTGTCAAGCTTCAGCCTTTATCAGTGTCCTCTTACTGGAAATATACAAGTCGGGCGTTTCGGAATAATTCAATATGCTCAACAGTTATTCCAATATTTAAATGAATACAAAAAATTGTATCGTCCTGCGTTCGTAGTTGATAGTTTGTACATTATATTGTAACGAAAGTGCAGAATGACAACGACCCCTTGGGATCCCCTTTAATCAGCCACTGCTTGTGTTCCGACACGTGACTACTGTGAAATCGAAAGTGACATTGTGTTTATGTGTGCGGTTCACTTACCTGGTGGAATCCAACGCTGTAATTTGCCTAGAATGAACTATGATAATCCGTGAGACAGACAATGCCTCGAAATCCCGGCGAAGTTATCTCAAACGACCAGTCTGGACGGTGGAAGGGACTCTGGTAAGCCCACTCGCTTCGCTGAAAATGACGTCAGTCAGGAATGCGGAAGTCGGTTCCAGTGAATATGTAGATGAGGGACAGTGAACTTTGCGGTCTTCGTATGAATTAACTAGAGAGAGTTGGAAGCTGAGATTTACCAGTTATGTCCGTTATGAATTATGGTTTGTTCCTCCATAGCCATATTTATCCAGCGAAGTCCAGATAAACTGATCGGGAAATGTTGTAAGTGACAATAAAGAGGGCGCTGTCATCTTCGACGACGTGTTTCTGCCTTTATCCGCAGAAGAGCGGTAGCCCTATATAAGCCGGACTCTCGCTGAAACGAGGCAGACCAGCAGAAACATCGAGGTGAGAGCACACGCCAAATCTATTGGGGAGAAGAAATCCAATACATTGCCGGGCCGGAGAAAGGCCGCCGCCGAATTGGAGAAGCCCGCCGCCGAATTTGTACATTGCCGGGCCGGAGAAAGCCCGCCGCCGAATTTGTACATTGCCGGGCCGGAGAAAGCCCGCCGCCGAATTGTGCCAGCGCCGGGCCGTCACCAGGCCGCCGGATAATATAACATCGTAGCATTCATTACACACACACTTACATTCACATGTCCGGGCCGTGTTTACTCTACTTCGATCTCTATTCGGCATCAACCGTATTGCACAGTTGAACGAATATTGCGCTGGAAGTTAAGAGTATAGACGCTTATCGCCAATGGTTATTCTTATTCTCTACCGTACGCCAGTACGGGCTCAGCTCTGGGAATTAACTAACGGCGTTAGAGTCTATAGCATGGCCATACATTAGCCGCATCTCTCTTTGCTTTCAACCGTATCGCACAGTTGTTCAAAGATTGCGCTGTGGTTCGTGTATCTATTAAGCTGTATCTGGTAAGGGATGCGAGTCCCTGTGAAGAAGATATAGCTAAACCATATCATACACAGTTCCTACATAAACAATTATTCATGCACACATGTACTTAAACCACAACCTACGGGTTGAAATACATTCACGCTAACACCCACAAGCTATAGGTTCGAGCCTATAGCTTGACATATATACATCCACCAGTAAATCGTACGATAAACGATTATCCATTCACGGCCCCATAAGCATACAGTTTCTGACCACCCTGTACATATATTGAGTAATTCACGGCCAATGATAGATTACTACTGTCTCAAATGATAGATTACTACTGTCTCATACAGTAGTATATAGAGGGGGAATCCTAGACCTGATGCCCAGCTATTGCGGAAGACCCTGCAGTAGTATAGAGAGAGGGTTCAAGGGTCAACTGACCATACAGTAGTATAGAAGGAGGGTTCCTATACTAGTTGACCATACAGTAGTATAGGAGGGTGCCGATCCCAGGTGCCCATACAGTAGTATAGGAAGAGGGTTACTAGACCAGGTGCCTGCCTATCCACCGTGTGTTATTGATGTCCGATCCTATGTGGACCGTGTAGCCGTGAACTCTAGCCTTGATGATTCATCCTTGGAGCCGGGCCGCGGAGTGAGTCGCCGTGAGCG
>JAVTVY010027027.1:0-112036 GCA_036873755.1 Hanleya hanleyi
TAACATCTGAGCATTCTAACTGCATCTCATTGGGGGTAATGATTAATCTGTTCGTCCATAGGTATAACCCAACATTTCCTTTGGCATGTTCAGGGAAGTGGAATCCTTTGTCATTGGTTGATTTTCCTTGTGTCATACCAATAAATGGTTCCTTGAAGGACCGATTTGTTCCGAGAGTGAGGCCAGGGACCTTTGTTAAACAAAGGATGCATAACACCTGCCATAAATCTGTCAGGTGTACGGTTAGCTCTCAAAAAACGAATTTTTCCAATGCGAGAGGATAAGTTGGATACGTACAACTCTTTAGGTCGTGGATCTTAACTCCACTGATCACGATTAAATGTAATACTTCTTTCATTTCATAGCAAATTCCAGAGAGTTCGAAATAAGAAGTGGCTCGCTAATCTTAATTCAGTTATGGTCTGTGAGGATTAAAGTCGCCAACAAACGCATCTTACCGACTTATATACGTATGATCGTACTATGCGTTCGGATGATGAACAAACGAGGCTGTTGAGCTGATGTTGAACAGATCGAGTCTGCCAGTTTTGATCTCGACACAGCCAGAATACCATTCATAATGATAAGTTACTCATAAACTACCGCCTCTAGCAACGATAATGAACCAAGGTGAGACGCCACAGACACGTACAACAGCCAAATATTAGCATGATTAATATTGCTTCACTACAGAGCTCATCACTGCTTATAAATTGACATCAATGCATGATGCAAACAGCACATAAATGACATGATCGAAGGGACACCCAGTAAGGTAGCTTCGGATAGTAACATTAATATTTTTTTTATGCTCGTCCAAACTCGCATTACAAATCCTCCTTCTGTTATTTTTATAACCTCCAGGCAAAATAATTTCATTTCTACTTTAATAATTAACTGTGCATGACCGAATGATTATAAGCAATACAACAGTTTACGTGTAGTTACCATAGTAAATGTTCTTGCAAACCTTTCTGGCCTTCACACGGTTCATGCTCAGTCCAGTCTCGCATCACAGGCAGAAGTGAGACACCATTAATCCGAGGAAGTGCAGCGGCCACAATATTGATCAATTTCGACCACTTACATGTATGGTGGACACGTAATAGTAAATGAAACTGTATGCCTTCAATCTCGTGTTAGGAACTGAATGACTCATTTTGCATTCTCGTATGGTTGACTTTTGTTAGTCGACACAAGAATAGAACAATAAGCTCAGTTCATCTGCTTTTCACAGGGTAAAGTTATCTAGAAAGTAAATCAGGTTGAATGTGGGAGTTCTTTTATGTGTTTTTTTTGTCAAACGCAGAATGCGAAAGCAAAGCTCATTTTTCATATTTATGTCTCATTAAATTAAGGTCGACTTTTAACGACAGTTCCAGACATTTATCTGTCTGTAACATCTATTGGTTTCCAAGAGGTTTAAATAATGACAACAATGTTCACAACCATTGGTTTTGTTAGACACTCCTGTTAGATCATCTGTTCCCCAAAATTCCTAATGCAACCTTCTATTACAAGTCACAGCCTAGGCTTGCATTATGGGTACATAATATTCATCCCTGCTTCAAGCAACACACAATTTGCTTAACAATTGTTCTAAGTTTGCCAAGGAACCATTCAACAGCATGTCTCATACAATTCAATCATTATCTCAATATAACAAGATTGCATAGCGAGGCAAAATACCAATCTGAAACACCATCATACAGCACAACATTGGTCATTAGAAGAATCTGTTAAGAGATGAGCAAAACTTAATTTCAACAATTAATATAAGAAATTGTTTCATCAATTGCATGTAGACCATACGATTAATGTGGTCAGTCGATAGGGAAATACATGCAGAAAAGGGATTGTTATGCATTTTAGCTGTCAACCTAAACCATTTTGCCACTATGGTGAACTTTGCTTCACAGGTTCATGCTGTATAACCAGAGCAGAGGCAAAACTTCTGCTCTGCATATAGAAATAAATGTGGTCTGAATGCAATCTTCATATTACAAAATGTCAACCATACTACATTTCAGTCAATTTGTGTAAAACGGTTAGCTTCTGAATTGTCATAACTGCGATGGAGCACTCTAAATGTGGATTGCATCCATTCCAAACTTCTCAGACTAGCAGTGCCAAATAGGGTGAACAACTCAATCGTACCCTTCCGAACTAAATCTATACTTTTGCACATATATCAGCTAAGTTCAGCGAGGCCACCTGAATAACAATCTTAACAATGGAAGCTTTAATAGAGCAAGAAGTGGAACTGGTATATATGAAGACATTAACAGTGCAACAGAGAGAAAAGCACAACATTCAGTGATTGTACAACCGCTTGCATTTAATCCAAAAACAGATACATGTTTGCAGCAAGAACACGTACATAAAACAATTAGGACTTTGCCTTGTTCAGTGGGAATAATGCATGCATTTTAACAACAAACGAACACAAAAATGTTCAACAAAGAACATGCAGCCCTTCACTTCAGACTTCCTCACAACATTCACCCCTTCCTTGGAACCCAAGAGCATGCACACTGCTGTATTATATAACTTCTCATTCTATACTACTATTTTGTACTAACAAGGAATCAGTTTGCAGTAGATACATGCTTAGCTAGGCGAGACTCTATAAACATGATACAGATAACCCAGACAACATCAAGAGCATGGAGCCCGAGTAGATATATACATGTACATCAAGAAACATATAACTGCTCAATCATAATCATTAAATACTTTCAAATGGCAGGTGTACTAAAAAATTTTAGAAAAAAAGGTCGAATAGCCATAAAAAATCCAGCAGCAGCTTCTCTATAGACATCGACCGATACATTAATTGTTTGTTTATCATCACCGTCAAACCCAAATTTAACTTTGTTTTTCAGAAAATCTATTTTATTTTATTCAAGCTATGTGTGCTGACAAGCAAGGAAAGTCAGGCCAAGACCTCAAGACGATGAAATACATTGACCATCAAACTAAATTAATATATTTTGCATATTTTAGCGCGTTTGACAGCTTATTTCGTAGAACCGTATAGCAGACTAAAAACAAAATACTAAATCTGCCCATCCGTCCCACTTTCCTGGTAAGTAGGCAATGATGAACAGACAATTAAGTTCATTATGAACCTTAAATACATCTACTGTAAAACCTGCGACTAGTGTGGGCCCATACTCTATCCCTGGTAAAACATATCACTTTCATGTGCTATTAACTTTGAAGAGTGAGAAGCATCACAAAACAATATGCATGCAATGAAATCCTCCTTTGCGAGATTTAGAAAATCCTGGGTCTGTGGCGTACATAACCCAACAACAACAAACAAAACTTGAAGAAATACCACAGAATATTTATATACCATTCCTAAAATGTTCAGATATGAAGTTGTGTTGTAATGCACTTCTTCAGAGGCCTGTTTTTACCTGGCTATTTTCAACGTCCATATCTTGACAACTAGGTAGATGCAATACCAGCCTTCTCAAAACTGTGGAATTACAGTTCTGTTGTCACCGACTTATTCATGGGCTCGATCCATTCACGATGCATATGCTTTGGCATCAGAATTAAGTCTATGGTGACGTCACCCACGCATATTCCAGCCAAAAAATCAGCATAAAACCCGATTTACTGGATTTTCTGGTGATTATATTTGAAAAATTTTATCTGTGACAACATTGGTGTACAAAGTTTCCGGACATCTTCTGCTTTCTATGTGGTACATGTATAATGATCAGTGGCTTAATTAACATTAACTAGTAACATAATTTGCTGGCTAATCCTCCTGATTTGCTGGCTAATTTTTTTTTTTTGTTCTTTAAAAGAAGTCCACCCAAACAGCATTTGAACTCCTAGTAATTAGATTTTTCTGAATTGATCATTCATGATTTGTGGAAATTTGGAAAATTGAGAGATCATGAAAGTAACATGCTAACATCTTTTACAGTAGAATTTTGCACAATTCAAAAGCTAAACAGTGTGTATAAAGAAAATCCTGCAACATACTTCCGACAGATGTATTGAAGATTTGTACTCTACATGTGTCAACATTACCACAGAGTGTTTCCATGCTAACAGCTCAACCAACATGTTCAGCCATTACAGGGGAGGTAATCCCATTTGATAGGTCTGGTACTCCCACAAAATACTTTATAGCATTTGATACCAGTTTGATATAATCTCACATGAATAAAATATCATAATAGTTTATCCTTCACTGTCTGCCCGTACCAGTAGAATAGCTATATACACAAAGTAATAACAGGGAGCTATAACAGACCTTCATGAAAAAAAAAGCAAAACAAAACATTTTCGTGATGAAAATGAATTCATGACCATTGTTAGATGGATAATCCCAAAAGCATAGCTACTTGTACACTCACACAGATACACTTGTATCACTGACTATAAAACTTATGCGTACTTATATATATGTAGTATTATTATATTCCTACATTGGTTAACACCCAGCGAATACTGGCAAGGTGTTTCACAATGTAGGAATATAATTATATTATAATTTATCCCTGAAGATGATTGCAATTATATAAATGTAGAGGATCTCAATCAGATCAGGCTTTGTGCTTTGACAGGGTGACGATAACAGAAAGCTAGTGTTTGACAAAGTATTTCTTCTTTTTTAAGAATTGGCTGAAGTCCCCTTATGTTTTTTTCAATCAAAGCCTAGGTGATGAAAATTTCATGTACAATCAGGCCTGACCTTATATGGTGACAGTATGATGAAGGAATTAGTTCACCTACCTTGAGCAGGATAATCTCTACTATTCTAGACAAAGATGAATATCTATTCCTGTCCGACATCCATATTGAAGCATTCAAATGAAAACAATGATCATCATCATGCAATACATACAACACACATCATGTCTCAACTAACTACACACTATACACATCTACCAATACCATCAGCACTGACCCCATACACTAGCACATTAAATACAGTTATGTACATGAGCAAAAATACTGTTGATCATGTTAATACCACATTCTCCAGTAGAAAGAATCTTCACACATGTTTTCCTAATTCAAATTGAAGTTTCATCGGTACTGAATATAGTATGTACTAGCTAGAGATGATCAGTGCATATGGACATATTTGAGAGCCATGTAATACCTGCCCGTCACATTATCAGTGGTAGAATACTGGTTTGTTCATGTACATGTGCATTTATTCAGCAATATTCTGAGGTATTTCAACCAAAATCGACAAGTTTTGCTAATTGTCATTTTGCAAAACAAATCTATCTCTAATCATCATGATCATTGGGTTGTTCAGTCTGTACATACAGTGTACTCATGATCGACCAACATGATTGGGTCCTTCAGTCTGTAGATACAATATAATCATGATTGACCATCATGATCATTGGGTCCTTCAGTCTGTACATACAATGTACTCATGATTGACCATCATGATCATTGGGTCCTTCAGTCTGTACATACAATGTACCCATGATTGACCATCATGATCATTGGGTCCTTCAGTCTGTACATACAATGTACTTATGATTGACCATCATGATCATTGGGTCCTTCAGTCTGTACATACAATGTACCCATGATTGACCATCATGATCATTGGGTCCTTCAGTCTGTACATACAATGTACCCATGATTGACCATCATGATCATTGGGTCCTTCAGTCTGTACATACAATGTACCCATGATTGACCATCATGATCATTGGATCCTTCAGTCTGTACATACAATGTACCCATGATTGACCATCATGATCATTGGGTCCTTCAGTCTGTACATACAATATACTCATGATTGACCATCATGATCATTGGGTCCTTCAGCCTGTACATACAATGTACCCATGATTGACCATCATGATCATTGGGTCCTTCAGTCTGTACATACATTGTACTCGTGACCGACCATCATGATCATTCGGTCCTTCAGTCTGTACATACATTGTACTCGTGATTGACCATCATGATCATTGGGTCCTTCAGTCTGTACATACAATGTACCCATGATTGACCATCATGATCATTGGGTCCTTCAGTCTGTACATACATTGTACTCGTGACCGACCATCATGATCATTCGGTCCTTCAGTCTGTACATACATTGTACTCGTGATTGACCATCATGATCATTGGGTCCTTCAGTCTGTACATACATTGTACTCGTGACCGACCATCATGGTCATTGGGTCCTTCAGTCTGTACATACATTATACTCGTGACCGACCATCATGATCATTGGGTCCTTCAGTCTGTACATACATTGTACTCGTGATTGACCATCATGATCATTGGGTCCTTCAGTCTGTACATACAATGTACTCATGATTGACCATCATGATCATTTGGTCTTCAGTCTGTACATACAATGTACTCATGAGTGACCATCATGATCATTGGGTCCTTCAGTCTGTACATACAATGTACTCATGACCGACCATCATGATCAATGGGTCCTGCAGTCCATACATAAATGTACCATATACTCATGATTGACCATCACGATCATTGTCCCTCAGTCCTTGCATAAAATGTACTCTTGACTGACCATCACAATCATTGGGTCCTTCAGTCCGTACTCTTGATTGATCATCACTATCATTGAATCCTTCAGTCCGTACATGCAATATACTCATGATTGACCATCATGATCAATGGATCCTCCAGTCTGTACATACAATATACTCATGATTGACCATCATGATCAATGGGTCCTTCAGTCTGTGCATACAATGTACTCCTGATTGACCATCACGATCATTGGGTCCTCCAGTCTGTACATACAATGTACTTATGATTGACCATCATGACCATTGGGTCCTTCAGTCTGTGCATACATTGTACCCATGATGATTGATCATGACATTGGGTCCTTCAGTCTGTGCATACATTATACTCATGATTGATCATCATGAGCATTGGGTCCTTCAGTCTGTACATACATTGTACTCATGATTGATCATCATGACCATTGGGTCCTTCAGTCTGTGCATGCAATATACTCATGATTGACCATCATGATCATTGGGTCCTTCAGTCTGTGCATACAATGTACTCCTGATTGACCATCACGATCATTGGGTCCTCCAGTCTGTACATACAATGTACTTATGATTGACCATCATGATCATTGGGTCCTTCAGTCTGTGCATACAATGTACCCATGATTGATCATCATGACCATTGGGTCCTTCAGTCTGTGCATACATTGTACTCATGATTGATCATCATGACCATTGGGTCCTTCAGTCTGTGCATGCAATATACTCATGATTGATCATCATGACCATTGGGTCCTTCAGTCTGTGCATGCAATATACTCATGATTGACCATCATGATCATTGGGTCCTTCAGTCTGTGCATACAATGTACTCCTGATTGACCATCACGATCATTGGGTCCTCCAGTCTGTACATACAATGTACTTATGATTGACCATCATGACCATTGGATCCTTCAGTCTGTGCATACAATGTACCCATGATTGACCATCACGATCATTGGGTCCTCCAGTCTGTACATACAATGTACTTATGATTGACCATCATGACCATTGGGTCCTTCAGTCTGTGCATCCAATATACTCATGATTGATCATCATGACCATTGGGTCCTTCAGTCTGTGCATGCAATATACTCATGATTGACCATCATGATCATTGGGTCCTTCAGTCTGTACATACAATTTACTCCGGATTGACCATCACGATCATTGGGTCCTCCAGTCTACATACAATGTACTTATGATTGACCATCATGTGCATTGGGTCCTCCAGTCTGTACATACAATGTACTCCTGATTGCCCATCATGATCATTGGATCCTTGTCTGTACATACAATGTACTTATGATTGACCATCATGATCAATGGATCCTCCAGTCTGTACATACGATGTACTTATGATTGACCATCATGATCATTGGATCTTTCAGTCTGTGCATGCAATATACTCATGATTGATCATCACGATCATTGTGTCCTTCAGTCTGTACATACAATGTACTCTTGATTGACCATCACGGTTATTGGGTCCTTCAGTCATGTCAGTCTGTACATACAATGTACTCATGATTGACCATCATGGTCAATGGATCCTCCAGTCTGTACATACAATGTACTTATGATTGACCATCATGATCATTGGGTTCTTCAGTCTGTACAATGTACTCATGACTGACCATCATGATCATTGGGTCTTCAGTCTGTACCGGTACATACAATATACTCATGATTGGCCATTATGATCATTGGGTTCTTCAGTCTGTAAATGCAATACCCATAGTTCATAGGTGGGTAACTTAATTTCCTGTGGTTGATGAGCATCTATACGTTAATTTGTAGCCTACTTCTAATAAACCAAAATCATATATTTTCTACATAATAGGTTAACATGAATATGAAATGCACATAATTTTTAGTTGTAAGCACAGGGTCTGACGATTTATATACATAATTACAAGTGAATTAAGGGACTTTCTGTTTTGAACACTTAAAATCTCATGGAAACTACATGTAAACTGTGCCTATTTTCTCGATGACCATGTCATCTAAAATGTACAAAACATGCATGATGGATACATTATATTGTATGGTAATGTTGAGAGAAGAATCTGTGCTAGTTACATTTATATATATAGCTGTATAATGTAGCTGTATAATGCCCCCTGAGACTGTATCAAACGCAATAATCCGTTGTATGGAATAAATGTATAACTAGTATTGTATTCTCCTGTAGTCAGAGGCATAATCTCCACCATCAGTGTAACAGCCTCTGACTGACTTTTTCCCTGATAATGAGGTTTAGAGAGATGCCGCTCTCTGAAATGGAGGTAAGATGGGTTGTTTTCGCTCATTCCTTAAATTTTTTTTTATTCCTTCCTTAACCAATGCTCCAAAACTTCAGGCGCATTAATCTATGCATGTATCTGTTGTTCCATGTCCTAAAGTTAATTTGGCATTTGACGAACCAATCAATGTTGTTTCAATAGCATGATAAATATTTCGCCTATTATTATGCAAACTAGATAGATGACAAATTATTTTTTTTCTACCATTTCATGGGGTTATATATGTCTGTGTGTGCCTCAAGAGGATTTTGCTGAATTCATTATGTAAACTGACATTGAGCAAAAATGACATTTTTTACCTCCATTTTTATAGACTGGGATCACTCTAACCTTGCACTCTCATGTGCACATGGCTATAATATATTAACCAATCAGTATTATTCCTTATCATGGTTACAGAGAGACCGATCACAGCCGAACATGACTAACATTTCAAAGAGCTTGAGCCCAACTTGTGTGTTCTTCTGGGTATACTTGATGCATTTTCAATCAATTTTATACTACATGTACATACACTGAATAATTCCAATACTTGATTTACATCAACAACAGATTAAAACTTAATGTACCTACCAGCCCCGTCTTCCAGGGAAAATCAGTCAGATTCAATCACACTGATGGTGTGAGGTTACGGCTCTAACAAAGTGAGAACTATGTTTATATGAAAGAGACAAAGTCCCATTAATTTTAATTATAATGTCTATGTACATATATATATATATATATAATCAGCTACACATTAGACTCGTATGATGTGGCTCGTTTGTACAATGGGAGAAGCCGCTTGCCTCGTCGTTTTGGGGTGGTGGGTGAGATTCCAGATTTGTGAGATGGGGTGTTGGGAGAGGTCGGTGAGCTAGGGGTGATCGGTGAGCATTCCGATGTTGAGTGAGACTTCTTGAAATATTTCTTGGGCGTCACGGGGAGCGAGTCTGGCGTCTTGGCTGAGCGAGATTTGAAGGGAGATGTTCGTGACGGGGAGGTGGGGGATGAGCTGGAACTGGAGTGTTTTGACTTGAAGAAATGTTTCATGGGAGACTTCCGATGCTTGGCGTCTGATGGCGAGAGGTCTCCCGGCGTTTTGTCCGATGATGGAGACAGTGTGTCACTGGGTGGAGAAGCCAGGTCTGGGTTATTATTCTCTTTCCCCTCCACACCAGTACTGTTGTCAGTTGCCTCCTCAGCCAGCTCCTCCTGTCCATAGATCCCGACCTCGTATGCTACGAGCGAGGCATGGTCGAGTTTACCTGGAGCTTTGGACATCTTCTCAACTATTTCAGTGTCTCTCCTCTTCCTTTCCTTGGAGGACATTTTCCTCTTGGCGTAGAGAGCAGGGTTTTCTAAGACCTGTCGTTTAGAGTTTGTCAATGTGAGCACATGTTGAACCATGGCCCCACAGATCTCCTGAGCTGAACAGTCTTCCTCTGTCATGAGCTCGTACTCGTGCACAATGCGTTCCATCTCCTTCATGGAGTACACATGCCTTTCCTGTGGAGACAACTGAGGCTTGGCATACGGGGGTAGTGGCTCGGGGGAGGACGGTGATTGGTCACCACCCCGCCTGCTCAGGCTCAGGTTGGGATCACTGTTTCTGCGAGGTAAAGCAACTTTTGTGACCACAGGATCGAAATTATCCGAAATGCCATCTGTTGTGAGGAAGACCACATCACCAGGATTTGCAAAACTCACGGCACACGTCAAGTTATTTAACTCGGGTTCATTGCCATCGACTGGGCCAATAGCTCCCTGAGCGTCTCTGATGTCACGTTCAGAGGACACGTCATGAGACCCCACCGTGAGCTCCCTGATACCATACTGTTTACTGAAGATGAAAGAATAGCTATCTCCTACATTGACTGAGCAGACAGCAAACTGATCTGACTGGAACAAGGGGCAGACCAGACATGCACACAGTGTTGTTAATCCTCCGTTTTTCTCCAGAATCTTGGAATGAGCTATATCAATGGATTTCCTGAGGATTTTCAAAGCTTCCTGCAGAAGATGAACATTGAAAGAACATCAAAAGGAATGCCGACAAAACATTGCTGTTCAGTTAATATTACTTGAATCAACTTTTGCATGTACATAAGATTTTAATTTAAAGTGATCGTAAACCCTCAAGTAAAGTTTCCATCAAATGAAAGATCATTGTGAACAGTGTTGGAAAATATTTATTTTATTTTTTTACGATTTTATTACACAGAGTAAACTGCAATTAAAGCATGGTATTCTATGGTGGTCTGTTGCAATCATATTTAGGTCCAGTGACGTCACACTGCCTTAATACATATATTTCAAACTTTGTATGCACTTTCCAGTGCTTGATTCAAGCTTAAGGTATGTATACTTTGAGTTTCAACACAGACTCACTGTTTCAATGTGCATGTTCCAAAATCTGGGAAATTAAATGCAAGATTCAAATTGACTTGACACTCATGAGTCACCATCTCCCAGATTTTGGTGAAACATGCACATTGGAACAGGGAGTCTGTGTTGAAACTCAAAGTATACATACCTTAAAGGATTTTAATCAATATTTTTCTCTCTCTGGAATATGTGTCAGAAGAGTTAGTACGTAATTAAAGACCTGTAGCTCAATTTCCGCCAGTTAACCTGTTAATGAGCTTAGGCGTCACGTGATCTTGTGACGTCAGACAGGCGACCGTCTCCTGTGGGCAGCTGTCAGCGCTATATATTAAGCTGTGGATTTGCGATTACTCCATCGCGTATATCGCTGTATATTTAAACGAAAAGGATTCGAAACCATGGAGGAATGTGCCAGTGATGATGATCTGTATATATACAGACGACATAAATGGACATCTTGACGTTCTGCCGTATCAGTTTGAACCCGTACCAAACGACCGAAATGAGATGGAACAGAGGGAAAGCGAATCTGAAACAGATGAGCCGTCCCACACGGAACACGGTCGATTTGTAAACACATACTGGTATGTTATTTATCATCTATGCCGGACGTTATATATAGGCCCGCTATGCACAGAATGAATAAATATTTAGACAATGATCGAAATAATTTGTTAGTCCAGGCCTAGCTGGTGAAATTTTAACACTGAGACGTACGCCAATTTTGGAGTTTTCTCTTTCGTTCAGGTCAGTTTGAAAGTACGACGTTATATATTATCTTCCAAAAATATTTAGTTCATTTTGTTTTTACTTCTGGCAAATCTGTGTTCAATAAATTATTTCCAGTAGGAATATGCCGTCCAGCTAGCGTAATTGATAGGAAAGAACAAATTGCGACTTTCTAGCGGTCCTGCTTCCGACTTTTCGCAGATAAGGGGCAATTTCTCGCACAACGGGTGTTGGTGACATTATCAGATAGCCCACCTGCACGCAAACAGTCTAGTAAATTCATATCACGAGAGTGATATTTAGCTCACGTAAATGGTCATAGTTTATATTGTATTATATTGCAACCACTCGCCTGATTTCAAATACCCTCTCCTAAATATTTTGACGTAAGCTATTTTTAGCTCGCGCACTAATTCTAAACACGAAGCCCTGGGGAAGGAATATATTATAAGATAAGCAGAACTGCAATGACCGGAAAACCATTGTGGGGAGGGGTGCGTTTAAATTGGCGAATTTTAATTTCGTGATATATGGAGAACCACTGAGGCCGTCCATCAGGAAAATATCTGGTATATCTCAATCCAATTTCTCTTTTGAGAAATGTGCAGAGCACAATGTGCTATATTTTGATGGCTCAAAACCTACACGACGGCAATAGTGCACCCATTTTTTCCGACGGATGATCTCCACGGGAAACGAGAAAAAATTCAGCCCACAACCTTTTTTCTGCTCGTTTGTACAACCGTAGGCAGCACAATACAGCATTTTGGAGTCAATTTACACTGCTATTTATTAGGCGGTAGTATTCTCGAGTCGAACTGTGAAGAAGCAGTATTTACACAGTTCCTTGGGTAAATGTCAACAGTATGATAACAATAGTATTATACTAGGTGAGAAATATTTAATAGGACAGGATTAGGCTTGTGGAGATGGCTGGATTAATTAACAAGGTGGGCTTCAAGGCACGGTGGTGTTCCTGGATCAGTAGGTCATACGCGCTGGGGATGAATATATACTGCTTATTTATTTATTGATGCCATTGTCTTGAGAACGATACCTGTATCAAAACGTCGTCCCGAATAAACTAGAAGTTGTTATCCATAAGTAATTTGTTTATTTATCTACTTCTCAACTTCTAAATGCCACTAAAAGAAATCTCTCCCAGTATGTAATTCATACTAAATATTACCTGTCATTAGCGAGCTCTCGCGCCTGTGACGTCACAGATTGGCGGCGTCGCTTTCATTCCACAAATATGCATATCTGACTGGGAGCTAAATAGAGCTGCCAAAAAGGCTTAAATATGCCCACAGGGGACAAGGAAATTTTTTTTAAAAAAATTCTCAATTAAGTACTAACTCTTCTGACACATATTCCAGAGAAAAAAAAAATTGATTAAAATCCTTTAAAAGTTTAAGCTTGAATCAAGCACTGGAAAGTGCATACAAAGTTTGAAATATATGTATTAAGGCAGTGAGACGTCACTGGATCCAGATATGATTGCAACAGACCACCATAGAATACCATGCTTTAATTGCAGTTTACTCTGTGTAATAAAATCGTAAAAAATTTAAATAAATATTTTCCCACACAGTTTGCAATGGTCTTTCAATTGATGGAAACTTTACTTGAGGATTTACGATCACTTTAATGAAGACAGGACACAGGATCAAGCTGCTGTATGATATACATACAAGTAATAACAGACATATACTGAGGTTGAACACAAGCCTGGGCCATGCATCTTGAGCCTCAGCTGGGTTCATGCATCTTACATATTTTTTGATTGGGAATTCCAAAGTTATATTTGGTACAAAGCATTTTACCTGAGTGGTGGGTGGTTGGTTTTCCTCTACAAAAAGCTGGTTGTGTACATACATCATACTTCCATACAGGGCACACCTGGCCGCTAACTTGGACTTTTCACCCCAATTCACACCATCAGCTATCAGCATGATAGCATTGTTCTTACGAGCAATGATTGCAAAAGCATCAGCAATGGGATCCCCTGGAAGTAAAATATTGGAGAACTAAACTACACGTAGAACCACCATAACATTGAATCCCTCAAAGGTACAAACCAGCAGGTTTATTTCCTCATTTCAAATCTTTTTAATCAGTTTCTTCTGACAGTTGTTTACATGAGCTCTCTGAGGTCTGTGTTCTCCACCATTGTATATAATAATGCCATTTTCTCATTTTTTTTATGACATTGTGTACATGTACTATATTTCAGGATAGAACAATCCCCATAGGGTTTTAATTCCACCAAATGTATATAACGTTCTTGATATCTGCTAAACTTACTCAGACCTCATTTGGTTAAAAAACATTCAACTCAATTCAATTCAATTGTACAGTAAATGCTCTAATAATTCAATCACATGAAGAGTGTCTGAAATATTTGGGTAAACAAATTCATTAGAATGCAGAGTTGACTTAATTACAATGACAGGACTGTATCTATGTAGGAGGTGATCAACATAGATCTCAAGTGACTGAATGTTAACGAGGTGAAGAAATTATTAGAAATGTATTAGAACATATTGATGAAAGATATAAAATAGGACCTATCACCTTATCGATGTAGTTCCTCCATCGTATTGTTATGTATTTGTACCCAGCTCCAAGTGGGTGTCTTCGTACAATAATTTTAAATCTATTCTACCTGTATACTATTAAGGTGGTGATAAAATTTATCAGTGAAAGATCAACATTCAAGACAAATTGTGAGGCTGATTGAATGTTAATAGTATGATTACATTAATAGAGTGTTTGCCCTATTAAATGAGACATCCAATATACAGTATTACATGCATCAGTGATGCTAAAGCAGTTCACCAGTCCATGGGAGATAACTGACCATGGTGTGCCTATCTGCAGATAATATTATACCAATATAAGGGGGGATAACTACATGTACGTCCAGAATCTGACAGAGCAGGTCATTGCTGTGATGGATGCATTTTACAGCTACATCGTTGGAACATATTTCATTACAGCTTTGGGCGTGATTTTCAGCAAAATGGAAATAGCAGCAGGACATTTACAGCTGAGCAAGAATAAGGCAGAGCTATCAGTTTGACTTTACCTGACATTTTTCCATTGATAGGATGCTGGTCGTACAATGATATACAAATCCCATAGGCTTTCTGATCCTTCTTACTCCATGACGTAGAACCAGCAATCTCCTCACACTTACAATCATTGCCATCTGTAAAGACAAGTGGGAAAGTTACACCTGATATTAATATACACATCTGATGGTCAATCAAAGTATGATCAAACAAAGGAATTTGTATTGATGTCTAAGCATAATCATAAGAAACTCCATGGATGCAATATAATGATGTACAAACAGGTTGGGGAATTGAGGGCTCTTCAATTTTGATTGTAAAAAGTCGTTTTTCTTTAATAACTTTAGAAATATAAACAAATTTGCATTTCTTTTGTCAATAGCACATAAATTCATATATTTTCACATTGGTTCATGTGCTTTGGAGAAATTGTTGCCCATCTACCGCAGGAGATAGAAAGCGGTCTATTGTTTTTTCAAATTGCCATTTCAACATGTTCAAACAAGTTAGCTAGAAATCCTATCAATTGCCACATGTGTTAACATATGTAACAAAATATCAATTTATGCGCCATTTAGAGAAAAAAAATGATAATTTGTGCATATTTTCTAAGTTATTAAAGACAAATTTTTGCTTTCAAAATTGGAGAGCCCTCATTTCTTTGACCTGATAAATATGAAACGAGCACTCAGAGAACTCATATGCATCTACCTACAAAATCAGTGACTGTAGCAACTGAATTATGGCAGATTTAAAGGTTTTTTGTTCAGTTCAATGGAGGCTACAAGGAACGAGCATCATCACTTGTTCTTGGAATATAGATGGCAAAAAAATTGGTGGAACACTATGTCTACAAAGTTACAGAAGCATCCAGTGAAAACTATGGGACTAGTTGATCACACAAGGACATAGTCTATATACATGTACTGAAATGAAGGTATATATACTGGAATACAGACAGAAAATTGGGAAAGTCCAAAATATCATAAATATGACAAATATTAAAATTTCATCTCCTAAATACGAGATGCACATCTTCAAACCATGTTAAGCATGTCTATGGAAACAGTGGGGGTAGATGATTGCACAAGGTATTGTGTGACGGACAGACAGATGGACAGGACTCTATAAAGTATATAAACTTGATACATGTATACAGAATTGTGATAAACATGCCTCAGGCATGAGAGAGAGAGAGAGAATTAGGGTTTAACGTCGCATTCAGCAAGCCTCAGGCATGATCTGAGACTGCCCAATACACATCAAGGTGCAGGAATGGTTATTATTGTCTCGCATGCTATTTAGCAGATCTGCTACTTCGCAAATAATTTCTAAAATCGGTGATATTTAGAAAGGGGTGTGCTACTTTGAAGATAATTTCTAGGATTACTGCTAGTTATCACTTTGACTTGCCTGTTCCCAAAGGAAATATATTGTAGTATTAGCACAAATGCTAAATATTGAATATTTCTTTCTAAATTGCAGCCAGAAGAAATATTCAATATTTATGATAACTCGCAAATGCAAATTGTCGGACTGCCTCTCCCGAAAGAAAATATATTGTATAATTAGCACAAATGCTTAATATTGAATATTTCTTCTAAATTGCAGCCATGATAAATATTGAATATTTCTTCTAAATCGCAGCTCCAAATTGTCCAATTGCCTCTCCTTAAAGAAACTATATTGTATAATTAGCACAAATGCTACATATTTTCAATATTGCATGGACTGGTGAATAAGGAGGGTTAAGGCAGTCCTACACCTTATTTGCTGGTCTGTGCAATTCCTCTGACAATAACAGGGATTATTCTATCGTTCTTCCTGGTTAAACAACGCACATGTGCTGTTATGTAAGGATTTTTAAGACAGTCACAAGTACATTTTCATTTGTGGTCTGTGCAACTCCACTCAGACAATAACAGAGTACTCTATCATTCTTCCTGGTTAAACAACGCGCATGTGCTGGTATATAGGCTATTTAAAACAGTCCCGGGTAATGCTTGATTGGTGCCGTGCCTACAGAACGGGCGATATAAAGGCAACCTCACTGAGGCAGACAGCTGACATTCAGAATACTGGCATAACAAACCAATCACTCAACCATGCCCGAATGTGTTCCAGAGACAATCGGTCCCTTTCATTGTAATTTCGAAAGAAACAAAACGCCAAAAACAACATCTTCCTTTGGTACTTGATTGCAACAATCAAATTATATTCTAATTAGATGATATTATAAAGGTGCTAAATATTGAATATATTGTCTTTTCCCCGAAAAGATCGACTCTTGTGGATATTTAACTGCGAATCTCTTCTATTTAGTATAGATTATAAAAGTGCTAAATATTGAATATATTGTCTTTCCCAGACGCCAGCTACATATTTAAGTGCGAATCTATTCTAATTATTAAGTGTGAATCTCTTCTATTTAGTATAGATTATAAAGGTGCTAAATATTGAATATATTGTCTTTTCCCAGACGCCAGATAGATATTTAACTGCGAATCTCTTCTAATTAGATGATATTATCAAAGTGCTAAATATTCAATATATTGTCTGTTCTCAGACGTCAGCTACATATTTATGTGCGAATCTATTCTAATTAGATAATATTATAAAGGTGCTAAATATTGAATATATTGTCCTTTCTCCGACACAGTGTTACAGATATTTTAATGCGAATCTCTTCTAATTATATTATTAGATTATAAAAGTGCTAAATATTGAATATATTGTCTTTTCTCCGAAAAGGGTCTTGTGGATATTTAACTGCGAATCTCTGCTATTTAGTATAGATTATAAAAGTGCTAAATATTGAATATATTGTCTTTTCCTAGACGCCAGCTACATATTTGAGTGCGAATTTTTTCTAATTATATGATATTATAAAGGTGCTAAGTATTGAATATATTGTCTTTTTCCAGACGCCAGATAAATATTTAACTGCAAATCTTTCTAATTAGATGATATTATCAAAGTGCTAAATATACAATATATTGTCTGTTCTTAAACGTCACCTACATATTTAAATGCGAATATATTCTAATTAGATGATATTATAAAGGTGCTACATATTGAATATATTGTCCTTTCTCCGACACGGTGTTACAGATATTTTAATGCGAATGTCTTCTAATTAGATTAGATTATAAAAGTGCTAAATATTGAATATATTGTCATTTCTCCGAAAAGGCTCTTGTGGAAATTTAACTGCGAATCTCTTCTATTTAGTATAGATTATAAGTGCTAAATATTGAATACATTATCTTTTCCCAGATGCCAGCTACATATGTAAGTGTGAAATCTTTTCTAATTAGATGATATTATAAAGATGCTAAATATTGAATATATTGTCTTTCTTGGACGCCAGCTAGATATTTAACTGCGAATCTCTTCTAATTAGATGATATTATCAAAGGGCTAAATATTCAATATATTGTCTGTTCTCAGACGTCAGCTACATATTTATGTGCGAATCTATTCTAATTAGATAATATTATAAAGGTGCTAAATATTGAATATATTGTCCTTTCGGTGTTACAGATATTTTAATGCGAATATATTCTAATTAGACTAGATTATAAAAGTGCTAAATATTGAATATACATGTAGATGCTATTAAAGTAGCCCACTTTTCTGCCTACTGCGAAGTTTAGCAAAAATATCTGCACAATATTGCCAAGTATGCTATATAGCACCATGTTAAAGCATAGGAAATTTGAAAAGTATCTAAAAAAAAAGCCAATCCTGCACCTAACTCCCAATACAGCAAGATTAGCCATGCAAATATAATGGATGCTGTCCAGGCAGCAATATTGGATGACATAATTAAATAGACAGGTCCATTAGAGTAACAGATGGACATAGGTCCACAAAGTCCTCATGCTTATTGTGATGAATCATGTACTGTGACATCTATTTTTAAGGGCGATATGCAAAGGAATGTCAATATTTGATAAAACATTGGTTAACAGTTTTGAGATAATGAACTTTTCACATATACTACATATTTCCTGCATTGGTCGATTGTAAGTTTGTTTATAAATAAGCAGCCCAACACTTGCAGAAAGAGAGAGCTACATTAATTACTGTTATACATAATGTTATGCTTCCACTTCACTGATGTGGGAATGATGTGACCTAGTGCATTCAGTGACATCACAGCCACCACATGTCATGCATCTACGGGTTCCTGATACTGAACCTAGATGACATCATTATGTACTAAAAACAGCAACAAAATCCAGGGACATTTAAGCGATGCATGTTTTCGGAATACATGTAGGCCATCATTCACCCATTTTCAATTCTCCTTTAAATTGACTCATGAGGTTTGATCGATTCTTTTTTACCATCTTTTAATTCATCTTTTCCATCCATATGAAAATTCAATCAAATATAACACCTGCAGGTCTCACTTTCTATTATAACATTTTGATACACAATTGAACATGCACTTTACGATGTACACCTCATATTAAGTAATACATTCCTGGATGTACACCTCATATTAAGGTATACATTCCTGGATGTATACCTTATATTAAGTAATACATTCCTGGATGTACACCTCATATTAAGTTATACATTCCTGGATGTATACCTTATATTAAGTAATACATTCCTGGATGTACACCTCATATTAAGTTATACATTCCTGGATGTACACCTCATATAATAAGTTATACATTCCTGGATGTACACCTCATATAATAAGTTATACATTTCTGGATGTACACCTCATATTAAGTAATAAATTCCTGGTTGTACACCTCATATAATAAGTTATACATCCCTGGATGTAAACCTTATACATGTATTAGGTAATACATTCCTGGATGTACACCTCATATTAAGTTATACATTCCTGGATGTACACCTCATATAATAAGTTATACATTCCTGGATGTACACCCCATATTAAGTAATACATTCCTGGATGTACACCTCATATAATAAGTTATACATTCCTGGATGTACACCCCATATTAAGTAATACATTCCTGGATGTACACCTCATATTAAGTTATACATTCCTGGATGTTATTAAGTAATACATTCCTGGGTGTACCCTCAAATTAAGTTATACATTCCTGGATGTAGACCTCATATCAAGTTATACATTTCTGGATGTACACCTCATATCAAGTAATACATTCCACGATGTACACCTCATATTAGTTTATACTGGTTATTTATAGTTTATCCTGGATGTACACCTGATATTAACAAGCGTTCTGAGAACCCCAACATCTCGCCTTGCGGGGTCATCCGCCAAAGGTGCAGCAGTATTGAAAGCATACATGTAGAGCAAACAATAAGGTCTGGAATAGATTATCTGGTACAGACAATAACATCAGTCCCATGAAGGATTACTGGCAAAAGTTAATCCCATGTAGGATGGATAGGTCAGTGCTGTCGGATTACTGGTACATAGTTCAGTCCCATGTGAGATTACTGCTGGATAGGCCAGTCCTGTGTAGGATTACCACTGGGTGGACCCGTCCCATGTTATTACTGATGGATAGTCACCTGTGGGATTACTGCTGGATAGTCCAGTCCCAAGTGGGATTACTGCTGGATAGTCCAGTCCCAAGTGGGATTACTGCTGGATAGTCCAGTCCCAAGTGGGATTACTGCTGGATAGGCCAGTCCTGTCTGGGATTACTGCGGGATAGATGAGTCTCGTATGGGATTAATGCTGGATAGGACAGTCCCGTGTGGGATTACTGCTGCATAGGCAGTCCCGTGTGGGATTACTGCTGCATACGGCAATCCTGTGTGGGATTATGGCTGAGGAGGCCAGTCCCGTGTGGGATTGCTGCTGGATAGGGTAAACCTGTGTGGGATTACTGCTGCAAATTGCAATCCAGTGTCATATTACATCTGGATAGGTCAGTCCCATGAGAGATTACTGCTGCATAAGCTAGTCCTGTGTGGAATTACTGCTGGATAGGCCAGTCCCATGTTGGATTACTTCAGGATAGGCCAGTCCATTCTGGGATTACTGCTGGATATGTCAGTCCCGTGTGGCATTACTGCTGGATAGGCCAGTGCCATTGGGATTACTGCTGGATAGGTCAGTCCTGTTGGAGATTACTGCTGAATAGGCCAGTCCCAAATTGGATTACTGCTGGATAGACCAGTTTGGTCTGGGATTACTGCTGGATAGTTGATTTCCGTTTGGGATTACAGCTGGATAGGTCAGTCCCGTATGGCAATACTGCTGGATAGGCTAATGCCATTTGGGATTACTGTTGGATAGGGCAGTCCCGTGTGGGATTACTGCGGGAGAGCTGTGACCTAGGAAAACATGAAACATGTCCACCAAGTTTTATAATCATCCCACGAAAGGTTCAACAAACTTTCCATGTACAGATCTACCTGTAAATTTTTGCCCAACAAAAACCTTATCAATGGAGAGATACAAAGTCTAAACTGCAATAATTAGGAAAAAATTTCATATTTAATGTCATATTTCTTAAATAGCACATGCACATCTTGAATCACATTGAACTTGGGTAGCAAGTGTCAAACTCATCCAATGAAAGCTGACAGCTTCAGAAAACTTTCCGTGTACATGTATGTACATGTGCATTATTATTGGCAGATTAAGACAAAACCCTCAAAAGTTGAACAAAAATTAATATTTCATCTCCTAAATATCACAGGTACATCTTTTCATCATAAGAAACATGTGTACCAAGTTTCATAATCATTCAATGACAGCTGACAACTGCAGCAAACTGTGGTGCACAGATGTACATGTGCACTTCAGCTAAACGCAAAACTCAATCATTTGCCATAATTTGGAGAAAAATTAATATTTCATCTCAAAAATAGCACAAGTAAATCCTCCAATCATAAGAAACATTTGTACCAAGTTTCGTAATCATCCAATGAGAGCTGACAACTGCAGCAAACTTATCATGTACATGTACATGTATATGTATACATGTAGAGGCCTACATGTACAATTTACCTAAACAGAAAACTCTTCATTTGCCATAATTTGGAAAAAAATTAATATTTCTTGTCAAAAATAGCACAGGTACATCCTCTAATCATAAGAAACATGTGTACCAAGTTTCATAATCATCCAATGACAGCTGACAACTGGAGCAAACTTACCATGTAGATGTATATGTATACATGTAGAGGCCTACATGTACAATTTACCTAAACAGAAAACTCTTCATTTGCCATAATTTTGAGAAAAATTAATATTTCTTCTCAAAAATAGCACAGGTACATCCTCTAATCATAAGAAACATGTGTACCAAGTTTCATAATCATCCAATGACAGCTGACAACTGGAGCAAAGTTACCATGTAGATGTATATGTATACATGTAGAGGCCTACATGTACAATTTACCTAAACAGAAAACTCTTCATTTGCCATAATTTTGAGAAAAATTAATATTTCTTCTCAAAAATAGCACAGGTACATCCTCTTATCATAAGAAACATGTGTACCAAGTTTCATAATCATCCAATGACAGCTGACAACTGCAAGAAACTTTCCAAGTACAGATGTACATGTGCACTTCAGCTAAACGCAAAACTCATTCATAGGGATTTTAACATTAGAGAACCCCAGGGGTAGTACCCCCAGGTGGCATACCCACCCCCCATATTTTTTATATTTTTTTTATATTTTTTCTAATTTTTCTAGATTTTTTTTTAACTTGCTAAACCAAAAACCCATTCATTTCCAGGCAGGGGACACCGACACCGACACCGCCACCGACACCGACACCGACACCGACACCGACGACGACATCCTCTTTCCCCCTCTCACAATATCTCCCCTTTACTTCGTAAGGCGAGATAATAATACATTCGTGGATGTACAGCTCATATTAAGTAATACATTCTTGGATGTAAACCTCATATTAAGTAATTAATACATTCCTGGATGTACACCTCATATTAAGTATTCCTGGATGCACACCCTATATTAAGTAATGCATTCCTGGATGTACACCTTATATTAATAATACATTCCCGGATGTACACCTCATATTAAGTAATACATTCCTGGATGTACACTCGTATTAATAATACATTCCTGGATGTACACCTCATATTAATAATACATTCCTGGATGTACACCTCATATTAATAATACAATCTTGGATGTACACCTCATATAAAGGTAACACATTCGTGGATCCATGTATACCTCATATTAAGTAATACATTCCTGGATGTACACCTCATATTAACTTATACATTCCTGGATGTGCACCTCATATTAAGTTATACATTCCTGGATGTACACTTCATATTAAGTTATACATTCCTGGATGTACACCTCATATTAGGTAATACATTCCTGGGTGTACACCTCATATTAACTTATACATTCCTGGACGTACACCTCGTATTAAGTAATACATTCCTGGATGTACACCTCATATTAAGTAATACATTTCTGGCTGTACATCTCATATTAAGTTATACATTCCTTGAATTTGATGTACACCTCATATTAAGTAATACATTCCTGAATGTACACCTCATATTAAGTAATACATTCCTGTGACCGTGCTTACTGGGTTCTGTGTCCTCAGTGTTGTGTACCAGAGTGAAGCCAGAGTCAGGGCCTGTGTAGCTGGTGAATATCTCCCCCTCAAAACTGCCCAGGGCTATGGGGGGAACATCCTCTGGTGTCTTACCATGGAATATCTCATTGCGAAACTTCTGCACCTTACACGTACTTGGGTCAGGCTCTCTGTAAAAGAATATGGAGATGAGGTTAATAAAACTGAGTTGATTTTTGTGCATTTATTCTGGAAAAGTGAGATAAGTCATAAGAATTATAACTAGGTTTATGCGTTCAAATGGACGACTGGACAAAAAGCTACTGGACTGTTTCATCTTGGTCGAACTCCAACCTTCGACAGCAGAATTTCTTCAGTTGCCCAACTTGTATCACACAATCTGATTGGTCCAAGCCGTGCATAGCTGTATCCAGTTTATCAATGTGATAAGCCATTCAACTTTACACTGGCCTTTTCCTCTAAGGCTATGTACAAAATTCAAGACGGAGTCTCCTGACCTCAGTAACGTCATTTTACTTCAGGAATTTGCTCTGAATATATGCTTCATGAAATAAGGTGTTTTATGGAAATAGTCCATCCGATGTGATAATTTGTGATGTGTTTACTTTACAAAGAGTGTCTGTAGTGCGCCGCCTTATCTGTACCCAAAACCGAGGCTCCATGAGCTGTGGCATTTTTCTTGTTTCATATGACATTACAGAGGCAACATCATTGGCAGCGCCACATGCCCTTCGTCACAACGCTAACATTATTTTCACTCAATTCAGATGTCATGCATTCTCCCTCAACTCCAACGTGTCTAAGGATGGCACCCTATAGAGGTTTAGTGCAAAATAAAAATGGTCTATTACCCACATAAAATGGATTATTTCCATAAAACATGCCAGTTCTCAAAGAAATCATTGAGGAGATGTATAGAGATAACATGTACAGGCGAGGTCTCTTTTAATGTTCATGATAGTGGATTGGATGATGGTGCTACATGTATGTCATAAGGTGTGTGTGGGTCTTCACATCATATACTTTTAAGGTTATCAGGGTGACAATTCATAGATAAGTCACAGGAGTGGGTTTGTCAGATCTTTATCATTTCATGGTTCCATGAATTTCTATCACCAACGGGCCGATGTATACACATCAGGTTGACGAAGATACACATCAATCTTCGTTTCGGGGAGTATGTTGGCGCGCGCACTATGGGAGGCAACTTTTGATCCGACACATGTCGCCGTGGAACAATTTGTCATGTTCAACTCTCTGTCGTGTTACATGACATTTATTCAACGGTAAGGCAAGATATGACTGCATCATCACTGAACATCACGATTTGTAGAATGACACGTGACAGGCTGTCAACCAATGAAAACATTACGAATTTACATGAGGTACATGTATAATAAACTATTTTATGGATGGCCTGAGAGCCTGGCATTAAATAAATGTACATGTACTTCAGCCAAACATATGTCGAGCTTCCCACCAAGATTCACTTTAGGTACTGGTACATATTATTTTAGTTTACTTTTCCCCAGGTTTACTGGAGTGGAGTGAACATGGATTTGGAGATTTTCCTCATTCTTGTTAAGATTTCTGGATATATCGACCATATGGTCCTGATGGTTCAGGAGCAATGTTTACTCCAGAAAATGACTCTGGTACCTGGTACAGCTGTCATGTAAGCCTACAAGGAACATGTCTAAACTCAGCCCATATGGTCAATAATGTGCATGAGGAAGTGCTTACACTTTATCAGTTTATAAGAGTTTACATTTCACATTTATATGAGGACTTGGTCCTGATCTGTCTATGAAGAAAATCAATCCTTGGGCTGGGGATATCACAGCCAGACACACATATGTCAGGACTGTGTTTATTTCAGTTATTAAGTACATGAGGTCAATATGCAGGGACCAGGAAAACAATTACTATATATATGTACACTGTAGCTCAGAACTGTCTGGAGAACAAGGTATTTTGATCGATGTACATATGGAGCCCACCAAATAAAACACAAACTATACTGTAGTGGGGTGGCACTGGCAGGTCAATATATGGAATAAATAGTCTAGAAATTACACTAACACAATAGAAATACATACTTTGAATGTTTTGTTTCTAAACACAAAAATTATGCTCTAACTGCATTGTATGTTCAATGTCGTTCAAGTTTAACTTTCCGACTGTTTATTTTTGTGATGTTTTTAAGTTGTAGAATGTTTTTCCATTAGCTGAATATGCAACATTTATGTAATGCTTTTGGCTATTATCTCTCTATCTTCACTTTCACACAACTACATGTACATGTAGCATGACTGGATGATGAATAAGCTATGCTTACATGTATAATTCTCCTGTTTTGCATTACTTGGGACTTCTCACAGAAAATTAACCTAATACCAAATATTTTTGGTGATCAATTATATTTTTACTTAAAGTTCTAAATCTATCTAGAATTGTGTGGTACATGTAGCCTAATTTAAATCCTGAAATTCTTCTGTTCCAGCTCCAAATGGTGGAGCTGGAGCTAAAGGGAGATATACATGTACATCATGTAGATCTATTCAAATTCAGTTCTGTGTTACTTCTTTGACAGCTTGGGTATGAAAACAGCTGTTCATGTTAATAAAACTCGTGGGTTTCTGTTTGCCAATAGTTCCAGTCTGGTACCATAGCTTGTTTTTAAGAACAGTAACATTATTATGCAAATTTGTAATTTATAGACTGCTGAGAAGCAATTTGTAACCATAATTGTCATCTACACATGTGAAACTATCATTGCGAGCAAATCATGTCCATTTTGATAGGGGGATTGAATTATTAGGGGATCATTACCATACATTCTTTTAGTGTTAGAAAATGTAACTACATGCAGCGTTTAAATAGCTTGCTATGCAGGCATTCATATTTTCGAATGTCCAGAGATTTAATATTTTACAATTTTGATACTACCAAAAAGATTAAAGTACAAATTGTTCAGTAAATTATAGGCTTCACATGTGCAAATACATTTGCATCTCTTTAATGATTTTCAAAGCCCTTGTTCAGCACAGCACATTCATGGCACTCCCATTCTTCAGAGCTGTCTGTTGAGATATGAATCGTGAGTTAGGAATGGGTAATGTATATATCAGAGTGTGGGGTGATATCATTTGTCTTCTCAGATGATATAGATAGATGTTTCAAAACCGGGGACATATAACGGTATAAGAGCAGGGAAATGAATGTCCTCTACTCCCTTAAAGGAGTACTTACCTTATTTTTAAGTTTGACTGTATTTATCAGTAATTGTATTCGAAAACTTATTATATAAAACTTATGTTGAAAGAATGCGAAATAAAAGAAATATTGAATATTTTGTTGCTCGCCACAGCGTGCACTGGGCGCCGCCATTGTACCACTGCGTGACGTTTTTAGATGAGCGGAAGTGAATGTATACTCATCTAAAAACGTCACAACGTCATGGAGATTTAAGGTCGATCGTGTTGGTCATGCCGACAGTTCGCACGAGAAGGAACCTAGAAAATCCACTGACGTTTCAGTTGATTTTAATAGTTCAAGCGTAATCATGAAAATGTTTAACAATTTAGAAGCATCGTCGTTCAACTCAAATCCCTAACAGGACGCTCTTTTAGTTCATCGCTCAGCTTCAAATTTTGACCAAACTGAATCGGGCAAGTCTCAGTTGAAAAACCTGCGGAAGAAATTCTTCAATTGGCGGATATAACCTAAACCACTTTCCTTTAAGGAATTACCCCCGTGGGATTTGCCGCGCCAGTTTTTTCCTCGAATTAAACTCGGACCCAGAGTAAATCAAATGTCCAATGTTGGAACGTCCCTGGATCAAGCGTTAGCCGTGGCGTTGTCCTGAATGCTGACGTCATCAGCCACGTCATCCTACAGGCAACATGGCGGCGCGCACGTCGAATTAAAAGCAGAAACATGACTTCACAAATTGTAATAAAAATAATAGTTTATCGCCCTCAACGACCGTGAAATAGTAAGTTATATTTCTTTAACAGTCTAACCTTTGTAATAAGAACCTATATAAAATAAAGTACTCCTTTAAACAGCCAATTTATATCCAGGTGTATCAACAATGTATCCATTCTACACATCTGCAAAACATGTACATTTCCCTGCTCTTATGGTGTTCTGTCAAATTTTTCAAAAGTACCCAGACAACTCAAAATAGGATAGAAATCAACAAAAGACACAACAGAACCGTTTATGCATTTTATTGGTGGTTTGATAGTGTGATAGGACTGACCACAATGTTTGCATTTTAGATTCAATGGTTGGAGGGTGCAAAGCAGGGCTCGCTTTAGAGCATGAGAGATGACCTGCAAAAAAAAACCTCTTCCAAAAAATTTGCAGGTCAAATCCAAGATGACCTGCAATTGCAAAATTTGACCTGCATTTTTTTAATAAGATTTTCGAAATTACGAGTGCCGCTAATCCAAGCTTGTTGAAAATTTCTCAGCGTTTGAATTTGCCGTTCGTACTTCGAACACAGCGAGCAGTTCATTTCAGTCACAATATCATGTCCGGTTTTTTTCTCCTTTTTCGTAATGTTGAGCCAGTCGTTAAACCCCCACGATCGTACAGTTGATACTTTTGCCATCACACAATTTATTTCATTATTTGGCAGCCCGGCAAATTAATCTGTCAGTTCATTTTGGCCAGTCTCTCAGCAACAAACGAACGGAAATAGGATTCCTAGAACAGCGGCGCACGCATGCGTAAGGACAGTAAAGGGAGACAACAGTTCCCTATTTCCAAGTAATGCGCGAATAGACTCCCCAACATATTTACTTTTGCCATCGATCTGAACTCGACCACGACGATGTATTTTGTGTTGAAAAAGATGAAAAGTTTTCTACCTTTTGGACATGCCGTCGACGAAAATGATCTCCAGAATATCCACTGAACAGAAGATAATAACAATTTCTGCCACAGAAATTATGACCTGCAATTTTTTTTTTTTTTTTTTTTTTTTTTGCAGGCGAATTTTCACATGGCCTGCAACACCTCAAATTTGGCCTGCAAATTGCAATTTGCAGGCCGCCAATTCGAGCCCTGGCAAAGTGCTCTCAAAGTTGGAAATTATGCCTCTGGAATCTTCCAAAATTTACTCTTAGTCACTTTCAACAAAAAGAAAACTTGTAAATGGCTAATAAATGAACATCCAATAATATTCCCTATCCCCACTCCAATTCCCCTCCCCCACCCTCTCCTGGAAATACATGTAGGACTGGAAAGGCTCAGTTTATCTGTTACACCGCTAATATATTCTAAGAAAGCATGGTGTCCCCCTGTTTTTATTATATATTCACCAAGATGTGTTTAGTATTATATAGAAAAATGGAGAAAATTTGACCTCAGGAATTATGATTTATTGAGA
Organism: Hanleya hanleyi; assembly: GCA_036873755.1. Lineage (NCBI taxonomy): Eukaryota > Metazoa > Mollusca > Polyplacophora > Lepidopleurida > Hanleyidae > Hanleya > Hanleya hanleyi. The sequence continues at coordinate 28,988 of JAVTVY010027027.1, forward strand.
TAAAATTCAAATCTCCCTATGTATTCAGTGTTATGACAGACATACAGCTTGAATGGTATAGATAGATAGATGAAGAGTCGACATCTCCTGTTCACATGAAGATGCTGGCTGCTTAAACATTTGTCAATCACAAAGAGTGGCAGCACGAGACATCAACTATAAAGAATGTGGATGGATAGGTTCAATGTCGGGATCGAATATTAAACTATGTCGGGATGTTAAACTTGATTGGGTAAATGATTTCTGTGTATTAGGCATAAACTTTTCTACAACAGATTTCCATAATGTTTGGAAAATTAATTATATTTCAAAGATAAATGACCTGAAAAAAGAACTCCATAGATGGAAACTACGAAATTTGACCCTTCTAGGTAGAATAACGGTGATAAAATCTCTTGCTTTGTCGAAACTTATACATCTCTTCCTTGCCCTGCCAAACCCACCGGATGATATTATACAAAATTTAAACTCTATATTATAAAAATTTATATGGGATGGAAAGCCTGATAAAATCAAGAGGATACAAATTACTCAAGACTACAAATACGGCGGTCTACGAATGGTTAATCTTGTGTCATTTATTCGGTCCCTAAAAGTATCGTGGATCCGGAGATTAATCTTTGATAACCGGAAATGGTAAAATCTTCTAGATAGTAATACACATATGTATGTGTGTACTCTGGGTGCAAACTGGTTAAAAAGTAACTTGAACAGCATAACGAACCCCTTTTGGAAAGATACCTTTCTGTCATGGTACGAGTTACAACGAAAATTAAAGGTCACATCGTCAAATGATTTATTCAATGAACCTTTATGGTTCAACATAAATTTTAAACACTCATCTTATTTTGTGAGGAACTGGTATGACATACAAGTTCGATATCTAAGAGATTTGATAGATACAAATGGAAACTTTTTTAATTTCACTGATATGAAATCACAATATGATATAAAAGGAACATTTCTGGATTATACAAAATTATTAAGGAGTATACCTAATGAATGGAAAAATAAAATAAGGACAGGTTTTTCAGGTATACATAAAACAAGTCCGGTGTTTAGCTCCCACCTTCAACTTTTGACAGTGCAGAGGAAGGGATGTATAAAGTTTTATGATATTCTTAATTATGAACATAACTTGAAAGCAAGTGCTGAAGACAAATGGGAAGGTATTTTAAATCTTGAGTCCCAGATCAACTGGGAAGTTGTACACAAAACCCCCTTTGAGTGTAGTCTATACGAAACTAAGAGATATACAGTTAAAAATATTACAACGGATACTGGTGACAAATTCCTTTTTACATACAATCTCTATCAAAGACAACGATAATTGTGACTATTGTTTAAGTGCAAGGGAAACTATCGAGCATATATTTATTTCGTGTTCAAAAGTTAAAAAACTCTGGGGAGATTTAGAAGAATGGCTAAAGCTATTGGGTTTACATGGGGAAATCAACAAAGAAAAAATCATATTAGGTTGGGGAAAAGGACAATGTGCTATCAACACGTTGATGCTTTTGACAAAAACATATATTTATACAAATAAATTCTCAAAAATGGAACTCAATTTCAAATCGCTCCTAAACATATTTATAGACCAATTCTCCAATGAAAAATACATAGCACAAAAAGAATTAAGGATGGATAAATTCAACAAAAAATGGGCTCTATTTCATACTATATTGAAATCTGGCTAAATCAGCGTGTTGATGACCACATTATGCTATTAAAATGTTTTGCAATATCCAAGAGTGATAAGACCTGAGTGAATGTGCGAATGAGGAAGTAAATAAGATGTTTATATGATTTACTGTACAATTATATTATTTATATGCAATAAAAAAAAAAAACAAAAAAAAAAACAAACTATAAAGAATGTGGCTGAAACATGTCCAAGCCAAATTTAAGGTATGATAGCAAGTGGTGATTGAGTGAATATAATTTAACGTCGCTTTCAACAGTATTTCAGCTATATCACGACGAACCAACTAAGCACCACCCAGCTCAGTTGTGTTCCTGGTACTCCAAAGAAGCAATCTTTGGAGCAGCATGGAACCAGGCACCCTCGATCCACCCTATAAAACAATGAGGACAGAGCACAAGACACAGACAGGACGCTTACATGGTGCAATAAAGACAAACTTGTGATAATTACAGTGCTGGGACATCACATTATCAAGTTCCTGTTGCTTCTCAGCAAAATGCATTGAAGCAACAGAAACCTGAACCCACCCAACCACCTGTGGTATGCAAGAAGGGGGGGGGGGGGGAGTTAATGTCACACCCAGTTTGGTTGGTGGGAGAAGCCGAAAATTATACCCTGAGAGAACCACCACCTGATGGCAAGATAAGCCTTTGTCCATAAGTTAACTATATTTTGGGAAGAACTATCTGTTCATCAACTTGTATGGTATACATACCTTAGTTTACACACAAATGCATGCATTAAAAGACGGCGTAATCGTTTTAGCCAATGTTTTCTTGGAGTTCTGTTTCCAGTATATTCCGCTTTGTTCACCATCTTTGACAATGTACTGGTGCAAATTGCTCCTCTTCACAAACGATCTGCTAGTATTTAGAACTAGAGATGGTTGACTGGTTAGATTACATGAAGTTACAGGTATGCTACAGGAACACACACCTCTGTCTTAATATGACTTATGTACTTATAGTTAGACCTTGGACTTCCAGCTTAACTGATTACAGCAAAGCTTGATCAGGGCAGTAAACATGGTACATGTACATGTATCCTCAATGTTGACCAAGAATATAAGTCAGGAGTCTGTATGGTAAAGGTCCCAACAATTACTGACAATTATCGCGCTCAATATGACATTCAGAAACTGTGAGCTTATACACTGTCATAAAGGGGACAATATTGGAACTGAACTGGTCACATATTTTTGTCCATGCAACAAAGTCTACCAGACGCTCTTTATTTAGGTTACTCCACTTTTGAACTGATTTTTATCACTAGGTCAATTGTGTCCACATGATGTAGGTCAAGTGATTACAGGTAGGAGGCTACATGTAGGCAAAAAATAAGTTTGCTAGATTTCAAGGGTATGATTAGCAGGCAGGATTATTGAGAAAGTCAATATATACCCCAATTATTGAAGTTCAAGGATAATAGGGCACAGACTGTGTACATATGTCAATATGTACCTGCATCAAAGAAATACAGCCTAAGCTTAATGATTGAGGAAACAAGTAAGGACTTATCAACAATATATGCTATTTTAGTTTGTGCTAACATAAACCATGCAGCTGTGGTTAGAGGACCAGCATGTTGGGATCACTAGAAATAGAATATCTGGACAAAGGCATCTTTAATCACAATTGTAATTTGTAGAGCTAAACTACCAGCATCAAACAGATTAAAGCTCAATAGACTGTATTATATAGTACAGATCAGCAAATCATTCCCATAATACTAGGATTGTACATTTAACTGCTTAATATGGGTTCAAATCAAACAGATTTAATTAAATGATTATTAAATAATAGCCAAAAACGAGATATACTGCCGATATCCGACAGTGTGGGGGTGGAAGCTGTGATGGGGTGAGAGGGTGGGGATCACTTACATAACTAACTGCTGTTTGTACTTTTGTTCATTTAATGGACATGATAAGATACAATGGTCTGTATAGGCGCTCAATGTCAGCTGTTACACTTTACCGTATTCACAGCTGTTTGCATTCCATTTGAATATTTAACACCACATAACAAATATTACATCCATGGGCTCTCTGGGTCAATGCAGATACTGTCTATGTAACATGAACAGACATGACAGATAGTTACCCCTATCACAGTAATATTGCACTCCATAGACCCTGACCTTTATTGATGTATCCCAGACATTTAGAAAATGTGACCAGGGGCAATGGAGATCACAGGCTTTTCATACCTAACTGCACTGTGATAAAGTGATTACCAACACAAACTCTATCAGAACATATGTTATCATGTTTGGTGTTATTATATTTCATTTATACATAGATCTACATGATTAAGCTTCGATAATGTGTGGTGAAATAATTGCATCTACATGTACATGTACCATATATCTATTGTGTGTTGTTTATTAATGTGTAAGTAGCCAGGCCTGCTATTTTTTTCTGAGGAGTGTATGGTGGGATCTGACCAGTACTGTATGAACTGTCAATTCAGCATCACTTTAATCCTATCTGGCCTGGGCGATTTGGGGTGTATCACAGCCTTGGGGGGGGAAAGTGCCCCCCCTATATATTTTCTCTACCACTAAGGCTAGAGCGCTGAAACTTACCACACAGTATCTTGGGTTCAAGCTCTACCGGAAAATGTAAAAAAATCCAAGATGGCCACCATGATGACGTCACAGTGACGTAATCTTCTCGGAAGCCATTTTTCGGCCTTTTTGGGGGCGATTTTTTTAAATTTTCATTTTTCAGATTTTTCTCTCGAATTTTTTTTAATAAAATAGAGAATAATTAGTTTTACATAAATAAAATACTTTTAAGGCCTTTTAGGCAACGAAAATGTGAAGAAATGAAGCGAAAAGATTGAAAAACACGACTTTCGCGGATACCACATGGCCGCCATTTTGAATTTACCCATGATCTTCTGCCCGGGGGTTATTGAAAATAGGCTCAAAATGACCCCAATAAGATAAGCTTAAAAGTCACCAAGTTTCAGCCTCCTCGGTTTTGTCGTTTCGGAGCAGCAGAGAAAAGTTCACTAGGGGGAGCACTCCCCCCCCCCCCAGGCCAGGTAGGGTTAAGGCAAGTCTCTTATAAAGGGTACCATACGACATATCTACCATTTTCATCTGTCATCTAGGACAGACTCACTTTTTTGTGTTTAATTTTTGTTTGTAGAAGCTAATAATTTCAAATTGTATACAAGAAACAACAAAACTCACAATGGATTGAAAGGATAATGGAATATCAAAGCAAAATGTGAATTTTGAGAACAATAATATAACAATAACATGATTTTTGAGGGCGTTATACTTTTTTATTGGCCCGACATCAGTAATTAGCAGCCCAACATAGTCATTAGCGGGCCCAGGGCCGCTAATGACTATGGCGGGCTGCTAATTACTGATGGAGGGCCAATAAAAAAGTATAATGTCCCGAAAAAAATCATGTTATTACTATTATTACCGGTTTCAAAACAAGCTTCAATAAAAACAACGAGGATATCATCCTGTATGATGAAATACTCACTCCGCGCGTACAGATCAGAGAGTGATCTCTTCTTGTTGTCGTCTGCTAAAGCATTACATCACCATGGTAAGCGCGAGTCACCGATCTTACGTCACTGTGTCAAAGGTCAGGTAGCGGGCCGATATTCGGCTGCAGCTCATTATCGGCCCGCCGCCCGCCGATGTTGTTTTATCGGTCTGATATGAGGTTTTATGACACGCCCAAATTAGGGATATCCTACAGAGAACGTCCCGGTAACTGGTAATAATAAGGTTTAGCTAATGTCATTCTGTCAGATGACCAAAGCAACATTTTTTAGTGTTCTAAATCCATCAAACATTTCAGCTATATTTGAATCCTTTGGGATTCACAGTACTCATTCACTTGGACATATTGAAATCAACTGTCTGTCTCCGGTTTGTTTGGAGATCTAAAAGAATGACATTAAACGAAAATGACATTAGCAACACAAATGACGTTAGCAACATCTATCTGTCATTTGTTATCTAGGACAGACTCGCTATTTTGTGTTTAATTTTTGGTTTTCGAAGGTAATAGTTCCAAACTGTATACAAGAAACATAACAAATTGTAAAAAAATATATGACGGAAATATGACATTAGCAACACTTGACTTCAATATATTTTTTCTGATGGTAATTCAATACAACTACATGTATGGTGGAGTCTGACAGTACTGTATCAACTGTCAACTGAATTCCTGATATGAACCTGGATCATTTACAGTCTATTATTTGCTGTTGATGGATGGCAGACAATGAATGTTCTATCATTCTGAATACGAAGTAAGCAATACCTAGAGCATTCTCTGCCTTTTGAACATGGCTATTAAAACATGTAAAGTAGGGTCCTGTGATATTGATCAGATCCCTGTGATACTGTCAGAATGATTTACTTCATATCACTTTCAGGACTGTATTCAAAGTAACACATACCACATTTAGGCCATCCTTAAAAATATGTTTGTTGTGCATAACCTCACCTTCACCTCACCTAGATATATGGGTATGGACCCGAACCCTGATGACGTATATCTTTCAATCACGTGATAAATTGTGCATTCATTCATCCACATGACAGGTGATTACTTATCATTAGTTATCCAGAAATCTATGCCGGTAGCATCGCTTATGTAACACGAAACTAATAAAATTGTCAACACGCAGTAAACTTGCTGCACAGCATGAAGTCCTAACCCGATACACCAAATTAAAGCTTGCTCTTCCGACTATGCCAGTCCAGGGACCTTGGGCTGGCAATTAAGTTGATGTCATGTTACATGAGGGAGGTGACAGGCTAACTGAATTGTATAGTTAAACGATCCCCAGAAGCCATTTGATTGTCATGGATGTTGGGTCCTGTATTGCGTCAAGGGATAGAAGGATTTAATTGTCGTGGATTTTGGGGACCTATGTCATCAGGTTTCTGGCTTATTGAGCAGGAAATTAATTTTCTTTTAATAAGAGACCATTTAAATTTACAGAATATAGCTACATTTTGGCATAAAATCTCAAATGAAAACATTTTCTGCGAAAAACACCAGTAAAACATTTTGGATAGGGGATGTTTTGATGGGTAGGTACATGTACATGTAGGGTTACATCCAACAAACAACTTTTTAAGGATCTGGGCCCAGTTACATGTGGAAGGTTGTAATGGGAATATAAATGTAAATGGATTATCAGGCAATTAGCACACTGCTGCAATCATGCTTGAATATCCTCTGTTAGCCCGAGAATTACAACATTGCAATAAATAAAAGCATGCTTGAGCACCCTCTATTAGCCTGTCATTGTAATAATCTGAATTTCTTCTGTTCAAGTTTGTACACTATGTGTATGAAGACAATGTAATCATGGTGGCATGTAATCACCATAAAAAAAAAACAACATTTGTGTGGACTGCTCAAAAGCTTACAAATAGAGTGACGTGGCTTTGTACTTGTACATGTACACATGATGTGCAGTATACGATTTGTGAGAAAACCAAAAATATTTGTCATGGTTGTACAGGTATAAAAATAAACTTGACCTTGATAACAGATTGCAAATTGTGTACATGCAATCAAGTCATTTAAATGCACGAGACTGAAAGCTGTAAATAAAGATTTTTTTAACCAGAATGTTGGATACGCAAGTCTGACACTGTTGTTGTTAACAAATTGTGTCCCCGAGTCTGTTGAAGGTTTCAGTAACTTGAAAATAACAAATCACAGCAAGCTGCAACTTTACACACATACATGTAGGTGTGATAATATGCAAAACTGGTTAATATTTGAATGAAATAGAAGATTAAAAACATTTGTGAACTTTGTCAATTTTTAGTACACAAGATCTGAATTTTTTGTTGGGGATATTTTCAAAATTTCAATTCCAATTTAAGAGCTACCAAGAATGTCCCGTTTATAATTATGTAAAGTGTCCAGTTTTGATGAACAACTATTTTCTCATTAACCGTGCAAACATGGGGTATAACAAGTCAACATTTGTAATCAAAATTTCTTTTATTGAGCTCAATTATCTAGGAAATTACTTCAAACATATCTTGCTGTCAAGCCCAACTCCCACTACGAACATTCTGTTGTATAAGAACAGAACACTTTGTTCGTGTTTTTGTTCGTGGTAACCTCACACTGTGAGCATTTTCTCTTGACCGCTGGTCGCCGCGATCAAGCAGCGAGGTTGCCGGTCATGTGATGGGGGCATTTTGTTGTATCATGTGAAAGCGGCTTCGTCACATGATCGACAGCTAACTGTTGGTAAATGTTCGGACACATGCATGCTCACGACCACCACACACTGAAGACAAAAACTGTTTTGAGGACCAAAACATGTTCCGAAAATCAAACAGGTTTGATTTCACGAACTTGTCCCTCGAACAGAATGTTCGTGTAATTGGGCACCACACACTGCAGACAAAACATGTTCTGAACAGTGTTTTTGTTCTTATACAACAAAATGTTCGTAGTGTGAGTTAGGCTTAAACAACATTGAGATCTTGTGCAGGCCTACCAGTTCTGAAAATTGACAGATAAAAGAACTTTTTTTTTCAAAATACAGCAATGATATGTCTACTCACCATGCAATAAATGGTATGTTTCCATGCAAATTGTACCACCAGTACATGTAATTGTGGAAGGGTTCAGAACAACTGCTGTCAAATGGTCAAATTTGGTGCCTGGTAAAATCAGCACACAGAAAGTATCATCATGGCATGATGTATCATCATGGCATGATGTATGTAGTAAAACGGTGATCAAAAGATATCGATAACAAGGTCAAAATCGCACAGCTCGGGGTCAAGGTTCATGTTGAAATTCATAATTACTGACTGGAGAAAGGGCTAAGTACTGTATACGGAAAGCAAGTGTCACTTCTTATTTATTTGCATATCACCAATGCAGCAGCAGTAGCCCCTTTAAATGGTCCCCTCAGTGATTGTCCAATTCTACATGAACTTTGACCTCGAGCTGTGTGTTTTTGGTCACGTTATCGATATGTATTGTTCACATTTTACTACGTGAGGAAACATCATGCCTGACACTTTCTGTGTGCTGATTTTACCAGACACAAATTTTGACAGCAGTTATTCTGGACCCATCCACAATTACTAGAGGTGTGACTTGCATATGGCAACATACCAAAGAAAAGTTTCCGCATGTTAAGCAACCTCCCCACAGCGCATGCTCCATTTCACAGGCTCCATTACCATCCCTGCCACCAATAGCGGAAGTTGACCTTTACTACATTGCTATGACGTATAGGGCAAACCAACAGTTTCAGTTTGAATCCGGCCGAACAACTCCTTTAGTGTTGCACATGAGCGAACTACTTTTCATATGCTCTGTCCAGATAAACAGGGAAAATTATCTCCATATAATTCTTTTTAACGCTAGGTCAACAGAGGTATTATGCAGACTTGGAAAGTAATCAAAATGTTCGGTAAACATCTATTTTACTATATATGAGGTCACATTCAGCGATGTGCGCGAAGGCCCCGAATCCGGTCCAAATATCTGACTGGTGGCTGGGGTGTTATTAGACCCCCAGCGAGGTGGTTGCATGTTAAGTAGGAATGCCATTACTGTATTTTGACAAAAACAGTGTGCCTGGGTGGATATGGTGGTCTGCATGGGTCCCATAGGCAAAGAGGCATTTTCCATAGTATGTTCCAGATAACTCTGGATCATATTAAAAAAATAACTGATTACTCCGATTAGAGTCAAGTTGCGTAAATAGCAAACTAGTCACACCTACTGATGAAGCCTAAACAATGTCAGACAACATGTAGCTTCCCTTTAATTACTTAATTTTCTGGACATACAAGTAATTCTATTTACCACAAATTACCAGTTTACATGTTTGTTTGTTGTTTTTTTCTAATTTCCATCTACAGTCTGATATACAAAAGCATGGATAAAAAATAGACCCTTTGTAATATGAACGGTTTTAGTTTGACATGTTTGAACTATCACCAGTACATAAGACCGTATAGCCCATAGTACCGGTAGGCCTATTCTTTCATATTGTTCTCAAAGTTATGTTTATCATATAGCTAATACACGGGTTGCTAATGTTTACAATCGGGTTCCACTTCTGGTGTTGCGCGCGCAAACTTGATTGCAGAAAGCGCTTGGTATGAAGGGAGACAACTCGATTAACATGCAAATTAATAGGCAATGGCCTAAGATGGCTCACATTTATAGTCGTGATTTAGCGTTATATATCGGAGGAAATTTATGAATGCGATACATTAGACACAGAACTTATATTCATGCATTGCATTAAGAAATATTCTTATGACATATGTTCAGTAAATTGACATTCTAGCAATCTTCAAACCTATAGGCCTACAGGGCAGTGGGCACGGCCTATTCCGCGAAAATATGACGGGGGATACGCCGGAGATGGTAACCAACAGTTGATAACTCTGCCTGTATCTCTTCGATATTTGATTCTGTTTACTTATTATTAAACCTGTACAGATACCCGTTTCAGAAATATATCTTTTGCTACACATTTCTTTCACCCCACGAAGAGAAGTTTAACGTAAAAGATGCATGGTGTCGATTCGACGGGAATTTTTCGCGATACACAGACACAAAAACGTCTTAATAACTTTCACTGAAAACGCATCCATAAAATACAAATCTAAATAGTTTTCATTTCGAGTATTATAGGATCATGAAAATATAAACGTTTTTGTATATTCTTCGTTCTTCATGTAATGTTTACAAGAAAAGTTAGATTGTATTCGCCGCGAATTTTCCGCGATATACCGACACCAGGTTTCAATACTGGTAATTTACTATGAAAACGCATCCATAAAATAACATGAAGCTGCGCTATCGAAACCCCTCGGCTCTGAACCCCAGCTATTATAATGTAAGGGTGTCTCTACCAATTTATTGGCTTGTGGGAAGAAATATTTACCCCTGGTATTGTAAGTGTACTTTCTTTGAAAAAAAAGAAAAGTTTTCCTCCCCTTAAATTAATTTGTTTCTGGAATAAATTGAAAGAGCTGTATCGATGTCGCACCAAAACAACAGTACACATGGCTAGATAAATACAGTACATGTATACTAAATGGCACATGTATGTCATTTTCAAAACAGATTTGCAAGCATTCTTTGCATTGTCTAAGAAAATAAATCAATAAATCAGTCATCCAATCAATAAATATATGTGATACTATACTAACATGATATAGAAATAATATGCAAACTTAACATAGGAATTAGTGGATTTTGTTAGACAAGGGGCATACTTTCTGACACGACTCATTTTTGATAGGCATCTAGTGTCATTTTCAAAACAGATTTGCAGGCATTCTTCGCATTGTGTAAGAGAATAAATCAATAAATCAGTCATCCAATCAATAAATAAATGTGATAGTATACAAACATGATATAGAAATTATATGCAAACTTAACATAGGAATTAGTGGATTTTATTAGACAAGGGGCATAACTCTGCAAAATACTTTCTGACACGACTCATTTTCGATAGGCATCTAGTTCAGGTCAAGAGAAACAACTGTATCACGTTAGGACATGTAGGATGTTGTATATGGAACGGTTCTGAAATTATCACAATAAATCATAAATGGATTTTTATTTCTAAAAAGGGGCATAACTCAGCAAAATATTGTCCGAGATGACTCATTTTCGATAGGCTTCTGATTTACGTGAAGATAAATAGATGTAACAAGTTTGGTTGCCATGCATGAAACGGTTCTGTAGATATCGCGGTAACGGATTTTATAATTATTAGACAAGGGGCATAACTCTGCAAAATACTTTCTGACAAGACTCATTTTCGATAGGCATCTAGTTCAGGTCAAGAGAAACAACTGTATCACGTGAAGATGTTGTATATGGAACAGTTATGAAATTATCACAATAACAAATCATAAATGGATTTTTATTTGTAAAAAGGGGCATAACTCTGCAAAATATTGTCCGAGATGACTCATTTTCGATAGGCTTCTGATTTACGTGAAGATAAATAGATGTAACAAGTTTGGTTGCCATGCATGAAACGGTTCTGTAGATATCGCGGTAACGGACGGACGGACGTACGTACGGACAGCCGTACATGATGACGACAATATCCCTAGGCCAAAATTGGCCGAGGGGTAAAAATCTAACTGTTTATTTTTCATCTCGAGTATTATGGGATCATGAAAATATAAATATTATTGCTGTATCTGTAGCTGTTTTCTTGTAATATTTATCGGAAAAGATGGTGTCAATTCGCCAGGAATTTTTTCCGCGATACCGACACTTGGTATTGATAACTTTACTTGAAAAGGCTCCCGTAAAATATAAATCTAAATGCATAAATTTCTTGTCTAGTATTATAGGATCATGAAATAAAATATCATTTCTGTTTCTTTAGCAGTTTCCTTGTAATATTAATGGGAAACGATGGTGCCGATGTGACGCGATTTTTTCGCGATATTCCAGACAGTATATAGGTTTTGTTAACTTTCCTTTGCAAACGCACCCATAGAATGAAAACCTAAATATATATTTTCATCTCAGTATTACAGGATCATGAAAATATGAATGCCATGAATTATTTTCATAAATAATATCATTTTCTTCAGCTATTTCTTGCGATGTTTACTTGTACACGCGTAACACGATTTGCCAAGATTTTTAACCAAATTCGCCAAGACCAGGCTTCCAAAAAAAAGCTTAGGTTGGGACCAATAGATATCCGGAGGCTAAAATGACACCTAAGACCTTGATTCAAAACGATATTTGATGTAAGTCACAGCTTATAAAAAGCGGCATTGCAACACTAGATTGCTTTCGATCAAAGTGGCAAATGAACAGAAAATGACAATTTGGTCAGAACGGATACGAAAGTATTGTGTTTTGTAAAAACAATGGTACCGTACCATTAGTACAAATTTTATTTCTAAATATATAGTCGTATTACCTTAGCCCCATAAAGAAGATAAGGCATCTTATAATAATGAAGTTCAAATTCAAACTTCCGTAGGACATGAAATATGAAAATTAAATCACCCGGTAGCTCAATTTAACGGCAATTTAACGTACCGGTATATGCCGTACTGAAGGCCTCAGTTTATTCACTGCTAAAATGTTCATTTGCTTAGTATTTGTCATGAAAATATTATTATATACAAAAACGAATTTAAGTTTTGTGACAAATGAATCGTATCCATAAATTTCGTTTCAAGATATGACGCTAAACCACGACTATAAATGATAACCGTTTGGGGCGACTGCCTATAAATCTGCATGTTAAGGCGTAAAAAAAAAAGACCTGTGTTTCCGGTAACCCGACCGACCCTAGATTTTTCTGCCGACCCTAATATTTTTTTTATTTTTTTCTGACTGATAATTCTCGCAAATGGCCCCAAAAGACGGGTAGATGGTAGAGAGATTGAGACGGACCAAGTTACAATATATATTATCCAATAATATAGGCGGGCCAATGCTTGGATAGCCTTTTGATCGACATGGGCTTACGTTTATTTCAAAATCATCCTCGTCCGGCATCTCTCGCCGACCAGCGCCATGTTTTTTTTTGCATTCTGGGAATCCACGAAGTCGGACTCCGTCATCCATAGTGCGATTAATGCTGGCGCGAGGGTTCCCGATTCTCCAGCGAACTCTCCCGTGAAGCAACAACCACAAATGCAAAAAGACGACTGTCCGACGATTTTGCCATTGTTGAATTTGATCGATTGATGCTCGTTCTCCTGATAAGTAAAGACACATTGGGCGTTCTCCTGACAAGTAAAGACAAATGGGGATGAAGGAATACTACCAACTGCTGCCTTTTCGTGGCAGTTTCATAACGCGACTTGCCTACGCTGAACCACGCTGAACATGTTCTGCACGGGGCACTGCAGGCAGCCAGTGCCGTAGACGATCTATTCTATACATTTTTGTCGAGATTTCGAACTGAATTTTTCGTAAAACATTAAAATTTCACACAGTATATCAACTCAATTATAGTAATTATATCCCCAGAGTACCATGTGAAGAGAGCATTTCTCAATTAGATGGGTTTTTTTTAAAATTTATTTTTGAACATCACGGACAGCATGTTATACTGTACAGATTAGATAGACTATTGTCATCCTGGCCCTGATAACATGGTAGCCTATGGTGATGTGTTGTCCTTACATAAAAAAGATGGACTTTTTAATGTCTTTTTATCTAGCAAGTAAATCAATGAAAACCCAAGAAGATTCTGGTTGAGGCCATGGGCCATTAACTCCAAATCTTTTGGACATTATGATTATATCTCAAGAACAAAACATTCTCGCAAACTTGAACTGGGCTCACATCAACTAGAGGATGAATGGATTTGTTTTTTCTTCTACCCACCTAAATCCAACATGACCATTTACCTCAATTTTTTCAGGCCATGGTCTTACTTGACAGAAGAGAAATATTTAACTCAATCACTTATGTATATATTTACACAATATTTAATTCATAAACATTTATGCATAAATGTCATTAGTTCAAAATGGAACTCTTTCTGGTCATGCTGGTTGTGTAGTACAAAGAACAGCGTAAAATAATGCTTATTCCATTAGCTCCCATATAAAAAAAAATTCCAAAAAAAAAAAAATTCCCTACCTACCTACCCTATTTTTTCTGATGCATGTTACCGGAAACACAGGATTTTTTTTTTTAGGCCTAATCGAGTTGTCTCTCTTGAAACTTTCAATGTTTTACCTTCAAGCAGAGGCGCGAGTCTGTTTACAATCAGCGATGACGTCACAGGATTTTCGTCTATATGCAAAGGATCATTTTAAACTGTTACAGAAATGGGTTTTTTATAACATGAAGGGTGTTTGTGTGTGTTGCCATACAAAGCATGAAGCTGAAAGCGCCCCATCATGCCAATTAACTTACAACTATTTATTATACTCACGTGTCATCGGAATCTTCTGCTGAAGCTAGTGGGGGTTGCAGTGAATCCATACTTCAACTAACTCTAGGCCAAATCTTATATATCTAGGCTAGCTTAGTTTCGCAGTCAAAACATTAATTTTCCCTATTTTCTTCAGCATGTTCAAGCCCATGCGCAAGTTATGCCAGTCTTTGTTCACATTGAATGAGGGTGACAAATAAATATAAAGTTCAGGACACGCATAGTTAAGCAGCCTACGGGTATGATAATCAAGGAAAGATAATAGACATAACGGATGAATTCATCCATTAATCCACCATGTGTTAATGACAACTTTCATCTTGAGCTTCATCAACTTGCAGCAAAGCAGCAGCGAAAAAAGCACTTTTCTGATTTCGTCCAGAAATAGGACAGTTTCCCTATAAGCCGAGACAAAGCCATCAATAAGTGCCCAGCAAACTTCTCCAGTTCTTTGTAGTTTAGCAACAATTGGTAACCTCTCACCCAAAATGACTCATCGATGGAAAATAAAGCGAAATTATGCTAATAATTAACAGCAGCGAGCTGTCAAATCTTCTGCCATTACTGAGGTAGGACAAATGTACCTCGGCACACTGAAGAGCTCTTCACGTGGCAGTGCCTCCATGCCCCAGGTTCCATCTGCATGCGCGGATTATAAATTTGATTTCGACCTTATTGATGGATCGTATTCGTATGGTGTTAATGGTAACGTCATCAGAGTAGTATATACCATGTATGATAAGGCCAAATCACGAAGATAAACTGACTTTTGATATTCATTTTTGCAGTCCTACTACAATACGAGAGATCCTGAAGGATCTTGGCGCCCACCATTGTCTGATAATTGTAAGCTAATGACAAGAGGATCTTTTTGTCCATTGTTACTAAGAACAAACGATTGATTTGTAATTTTGTTTGCAGAATTGCGAATTTGAGCGAAAAAGATCGAAAAAGGGACACTGAAAAACACCAAGATATTACCTATCTAAGGTTCAGGAGTTTCAAGATTTCTAGAAACTGTACTTGATGTCGGTTGTTATAGTACAAGTGAAATGAGCAAAGTTAGTCTGAAAGTGAATGTCCGGAGGATCCATCGTCTTCGGGGTTTTTTGCACGTGTCATCATTGGGTACTGGAAGCGAAGACTAATCTCTTTGACACTTTGGCATGAGCCCTGATTATCTCCCTTGGATCGAAACACGCAGTAGTCTACAGTTGTCGAGCTGTGACGTTGTTTCACAAGAGTGACGTCCCTTCGGCAGACAAAACGGTGGGGCAGTTCACTTGCAACGGAATGGACTAAAATAAACTGATTTAAAATTTGAAGAAATACATTTTAATTCGGAATCATTTGAACTCCTTGATATAGAAGGTGAAAGTATGGATATTCTCTATAGTCAATATATAGAATATGCCCCATCGTTTGATAAGCCGACTCTTGTGATACAGCGTCACAACTCGGGGAATATAGTATTAATTTAAAGCGTAACTTGGATTTTCGAATCGGACCAAAAGGGTATCTTGTACAACTGGACCACAAGGGGAACCTGTGTACCAAATTTGAGAAAGATCTATGCAGCACTTCCTGAGAAATCACGATAAAATTTCATGGGGAAATCCAAAATGGCCGCCCGGTGGCTATATTGGATTTTTGAATCAGACCGAAAAAGGTATCTTGCACAACTAGACCCCAAGGGGAACCTATGTACCAAATTTGAGAAAGATCCATGAGGTACTTCCTGAGGAATCACGATGGCGAAGTTTCATGGGGCAATCCAAGATGGCCGCCTGGAGGCCATATTGGATTTTCGAATCAGATCAGAAAAGGTATCTTGCACAACTAGACACCAGGGGGAACCAGCATGTGTACCAAATTTGAAAAAGATCCATGCAATAGTTCCTGAGAAATCGCAATGACAAAGTCTTATGGGAAAATCCAAGATGGCCATCTGGTGGCCATATTGGATTTTGGAATCGGACCAGAAAAGCTACCTTGTACAACTAGACCACAAGAGAAACCTGTGTACCAAATTTGACAAAGATCCATGCATCAGTTTCTGAGAATTCAAGATAACAAAATTTCATGGGGAAATTCAAAATGGCCGCCTGGTGGCCATATTGGACTTTCGAATCGGACCGAAAAAAACATCTTGCACAACTGGACCACAAGGGGAACCTGTGTACCCAATTTGAGAGAGATCCATGCAGTACTTCCTGAGAAATCACGATAAAGTTTCATGGGGAAACTAAGATGGCTGCCTGGTGGCCATATTGGATTTTCAAATCGGACCGAAAAAGGCATCTTGCACAACTAGATCCCAAGGGAAAACTGTGTACCAAATTTGAGAAAGATCCATATAGTACTTCCTGAGAAATGACGATAACAATGTTTCATGAGGAAATCCAAGATGGCTGCCTGGTGGCCATATTGAACTTTCAAATCGGACCAGAAAAGGTATCTTGCACAACTAGACCCCAAGGGGAACCTGTGTACCAAATTTGAGAAAGATCCATGCAGTACTTCCTGAGAATTCACGATAACAAAGTTTCATCGGGAAATCCAAGATGGCTGCCTGGTGGCCATATTGGATTTTCAAATCGGACCGAAAAAGGTGTCTTGCACAACTAGACCCCAAGGGAAATCTGTGTACCAAATTTGAGAAAGATCCATGTAGTACTTCCTGAGAAATGACAATAACTATCTTTCAAGGGGAAATCCAAGATGGCTGCCTGTTGGCCATATTGGATTTTCGAATCGGACCAGAAAAGGTATCTTGCACAACTAGACCCCAAGGGGAACCTGTGTATCAAATTTGAGAAAGATCCATGTAGTACTTCCTGAGAATTCACGATAACAAAGTTTCATCGGGAAATCCAAGATGGCTGCATGGTGGCCATATTTGATTTTCAAATCGGACCAGGAAAGGTATCTTGCACAACTAGACCACAAGGGGAATCTGTGTACCAAATTTGAGAAAGATCCATGCAGTAGTTCCTGAGAAATCGCGATAACAAAATTTCAAGGGGAAATCGAAGATGGTCGCCTTGTGGCCATATGGGATTTTTGAATCGGACCAGAAAAGGTATCTTACACAACTAGACCCCAAGGGGAACCTGTGTACCAAATTTGAGAAAGATCCACGCAGTAGTTCCTGAGAAATCGCGATAAAGTTTTATGGGGAAAACTAAGATGGCCGCCTGGTGGCCATATTGGATTTTCAAATCGGACCGAAAAAGGTGTCTTGCACAACTAGACCCCAAGGGAAACCTGTGTACCAAATTTGAGAAAGATCCATGTAGTACTTCCTGAGAAATGACGATAACAATGTTTCATGAGGAAATCCAAGATGGCTGCCTGGTGGCCATATTGGATTTTCGAATCGGACCAGAAGAGGTATCTTGCACAACTAGACCCCAAGGGGAACCTGTGTACCACATTTAAGAAAGATCCATGCGGTACTTCCTGAGAATTCACGATGACAAAGTTTCATCGGGAAATCCAAGATGGCTGCCTGGTGGCCATATTGGATTTTCGAATCGGACCAGAAAAGGTATCTTGCACAACTAGACACCAAGGGGAACCTGTGTACCAAATTTGAGAAAGATCCACGCAGTAGTTCCTGAGAAATCGCGATAAAGTTTCATGGGGAAAACTAAGATAGCCGTCTGGTGGCCATATTGGATTTTCAAATCGGACCCAAAAAGGTGTCTTGCACAACTAGACCCCAAGGGAAACCTGTGTACCAAATTTGAGAAAGATCCATGTAGTACTTCCTGAGAATTCACGATAACAAAGTTTCATCGGGAAATCCAAGATGGCTGCCTTGTGGCCATACTGGATTTTCGAATCGGACCAGAAAAGATATCTTGCACAGCTAGACCCCAAGGGGAACCTGTGTACCAATTTCGAGAAAGATCCATGCAGTACTTCCTGAGAATTCACGATACAGTTTCTTCGGGAAATCCAAGATGGCTGCCTGTTGGCCATATTGGACTTTCAAATCGGACCAGAAAAGGTATCTTGCACAACTAGACCCGAAGTGGAACCTGTGTACCAAATTTGAGAAAGATCCCTTCCTGAGAAATCGCGGTAACAAAGTTTCATGGGGAAATCCAAGATGGCCGCCTTGTGGCCAAATTGGATTTTCGAATCGGACCAAAAAAGGTATCTTGCACAACTAGACCCCAAGGGGAACCTGTGTACCAAATTGGAGAAAGATCCATGAAGTAGTTCCTGAGAAATCGCGGTAACAAGAATTGTTTACGGACGGACTGACGACGCTACGACGGACGGACGGACGACGGACCACGAACGAAAAGTGATTTGAACAGCCCACCATCTGGTGATGGGCTAAAAAGGCGTTAGTTCTCACTAACTACGCACATATGGCGAGATAAAAACGTGTTCTCTCTACTTGGAATTTATCAAAAAGCGAAACATACGTAAACTATTAACTCATTTGAGACTTAGTACCCATGACTTAGATAATGCTTACTTTTGTACAACCGCATTTCATATACAATACATTACTAGTTCTACAGTGGGCTGAAGTAACATCTATCAAGATTCAAGATTCAAGATTCAACTTTATTGTACGAACACCCCAGTAGGGTAGAGTACATAACAGAATAATAAAATCAAATCAATACAGAACAGACACATTGATATATATACATACTGCATGATAAGACATCAAGGGCAGTTATGGCGGGTTCCGGTCTATACAGTTCAACTTGGATTTACCCTCATGTACCATTTGTATACTGTATTACATATTATGTTAGTTAAAGGTATATCTACCAACGACATGATAAAGATAAATTTATCTTTATCTGATAATTCATCAAAGCCAGGGTAAGTGGCCGTGACCTTGGTAAACAAGATATCTCTCTGTGCATCATGAATTGAGCAAGACAACACAAAGTGCATTTCGTCTTCTATTAAATTACACCGGTCACACAGACGTTGTTCAACCGGTATTGGTGGTTTAACATGCCGTCCGGTCGCGATTTTAAGCTTATGGTTACTTAGTCGGAGTTTTGTGAAAAATCTTCTAGATTCTGTATTTTTACACATTATTAGATATGGTTCAAATTTGACGTTTTCTTTGAACAACCGATATGTTCTCATCTTGTTATTTGACCCTGTATCTGCTATTGGATCCTGAAGAGAAGCTTTAAACCGACCCCGAAATAGTGTATCGAGGGACTTTTGTAATTCGTGGCACTGTGTGTTGTCAATATCAACATCAAGTTCATTGCCAAGAAAATCTTTAAGTTTATAGAGCCAACCGATTCTCTTAGCACATAATGCTTTTTGCTCTTGAAGAGCATGATAGGTCAATCTATCAGGGGAACCTTGGACATAAGTGTAAAATTTTACCGAACGAATTACGATATCATAGATTAAGGGGTATACACCCAATTCTGCACGTACGGAAAATACTCTGTACCCACAATGACATTTTAAGATATATTATACAATTTACTTATCCTACATATGTGTAAAGAAACAGAGAATAGTGTGGACTTTAACTGATAAATATTACACACAGTATAATCATTTTAGATATAATTTTTTTGAAGTGCTCTGATATAACGTCAGTGAAAATTACCAGAACCCCCCTCCAAGATATTTTTTATTCAATTTATGGATTCAATTTACGGATGTTTATCTCGCAAGAAGACGAAACAATGAACAACTAACCTTAATACACGATATTTTTGTTGTATTGAAGACGAAGAAGATATAAACAATAGAAGATATAATCTGAGTTTCAGGAGTTTCAAGATTTCTAGAAACTCTACTCATGTCGGCTGTTATAGTACAAGTGAAATGCGCAAATTTAGTCTGAAAGTGAATGTACATGTACGGAGGATCCTTCGCCTTCATTTTGTAGTATTTTTTTTTTTTTTTTTTTTGCACGTGTCATCATTGGGTACTGGAAGCGAAGACCAAATTCTCTTTGACACTTTGGCATGAGCTATGAAATATACTTAAGATTTTATAATTAGGAACGAATGTTAATTCTGTTCTGTTTACTGGGCTAGTTTGAGATATCTCTTTTAAGATATACCATGCTCGAAAATAGTAAGATGGTACAATATTTAATACTGATAGGATCCGGTCCACGCAGTAATGTTGAAACTTCGAAAGTGCCTGAATCCTGATTATCTCCCTTGGATCGAAACATGCAGTAGTCTACAGTTGTCGAGTTGTGACGTTGAGTCACAAGAGTGACGTCCCTTCATGTAACCGACCCGCCGGCAGACGAAAGGGTGAGGCAGTTCACTTGCTACTGCATGGACTGAAGAAAACTGACTTAAAATTTGAAGAAATACATTTTAATTCCGAATTATTTGAACTCCTTGATATGGAAGGTGAAGGTATCGATATTCTCTTTAGTCAATATATAGAATATGCCCCACCGTTTGATCCGCCGATTCTTGTGATGCAACGTCACAACTGAAGAGGTATCCTGCACTACTAGGCCCCATGTGGGACCTGTGTACCAAATTCCAGAAAGATCCATGAAATATTTCCTGAGAATTGACGATAACAATGTTTCAAGGGGAAATTCAACATGACCGCCTTGTGGCCATATTGGATTTTCGATTCAGACCGAAAAAGGTATCTTGCACAACCACACCCTAAGGGGAAGTGGTGTATCAAATTTGAGAAAGATCCATGCAGTATTTCCTGAGAAATCACGATAACAAAGATGCATGGGAAAATCCAAGATGGCCGCCTGTTGGCCATATTGGATTTTCGATTCGGACCAGAAAAGGTATCTTGCACAACTAGACCCCAAGGGGAACCTGTGTACCAAATTTGAGAAAGATCCATGCAGTACTTTCTGAGAAATCGCGATAACAAAGTTTCATGGGGAAATCCAAGATGGCTGCCTTGTGGCCATATTGGATTTTCGAATCGGACCAGAAAAGGTATCTTGCACAACTAGACCCTAAGGGGAACCTGTGTACCAAATTTGAGAAAGATCCAGGCAGTAGTTCCTGAGAAATCGCGATAACAAGGTTTCATGGGGAAATCCAAGATGGCTGCCTTGAGGCCATACTGGATTTTCGATTCAGACCGATAAAGATATCTTGCACAACTAGACCCTAAGGGGAACTTGTGTACCAAATTTGAGAAAGATCCAAGCCGTAGTTCCTGAGAAATCGCGATAACAAGGTTTCATGGGGAAATCCAAGATGGCTGCCTGGTGGCCATATTGGATTTTCGAATCGGACCAAAAAAGGTATCTTGCACAACTAGGCCCCAAGGGGAACCTTTGTACCAAATTTGAGAAAGATCCATAAAGTAGTTCCTGAGAAATCGCGATAACAAGAATTGTTTACGGACGGACTGACGACGAACGACGGACGACGGACGGACTGGTGATGGTGGGCTAATAATAGCTCTCTAAGAGTCCGGAACCATTTTGACCCAATATACGTCGTACAATATTAGATGTATTTATCCAAGCAACTTCTCAATCTGCCGAAAGAGAGTGAATAATGGGGCATCCCCAAAATAATTGGTACACATCTTCTTTCCACTGACAAAATTCGCATCAATTTGTATAGATTTTTAGAATGGACAGTGACTCATTTGTGATCGAACCGGCCTGCTATCGCAATAATGTCGTTTATTTTCACCATACGGTTACGCACCACTGTATTATTGAGTCCTTCACAATCAGGACGATATGTTTCTCCACGAATAGCACACTTTACAAGAAAGCTTCTGCAGTTATTTTGTCTGCTGTTCATTGGGAACTACACAAAACACGGGAGATAACCGCCATTTTGTTTTCAGTTATTTTCACATTTTTCACCCCAGAAAAACAAATCAATGGAAGCTATCACATCATTAAACTGCCCCCCCCCCCCCCCATGAGTGAGGATTTAGAAAGCGCCAAATGAAGTTTGGCTTTTCATTTCTTTTCTCCCGGACCTTCTAGGGTGGCGCGCTTTCAGTGCGCGTTGCTGGGACTTACGTTCCAATTGTTTTTAAATCGACTCCCCCTTCGCCAGAAATCTTGCGTACGGGCATGTAGAAGTCCAGGTATCCTTTTGAATTTTTCAGAAGAATGTTGATCTGATTGGGAAAATATGGATATATACACCTGTCATAGTTCTGTGACAAATAATCATGCTAACAGATAACGTTTATCATCTTGTATTATACCATGATATTGTAAATAGTTTCAATTTGATTCATTTCAACAAAATCATCTGAAAAAGAAATCCACCTTTGTGATCTATTAGGTCGTGTACAAATTTCACACCAGAGGTAAACGAGTATTTGTAGCAGAGGCCATTTCCTACAATCTTGTCTTGTTATACCACAAACAATAACTCCTCTTGTCTTCTCTATGCATAAGTAGTAGGTAAAGTTGATTTAACACCCAATTGACCTCAAAAATTTGCATATGACCTCTGTGACGTCACAGCGACAGCCAATCAGAAGCGAGTATTTTCAGAGAGGTCAAGTATGGCATGCGTGTGTGTTCAAAATGGCGGCGTGTGTGTACAAAATGGCGGCCTGTGTGTTCAAAATGGCGGCGTGTGTGTACAAAATGGCGGCGTGTGTTCAAAATGGCGGCGCGTGTGTACAAAATGGCGGCCTGTGTTCAAAATGGCGGCCTGTGTGTTCAAAATGGCGGCCTGTGTGTACAAAATGGCGGCGTGTGTGTTCAAAATGGCGGCCTGTGTGTTCAAAATGGCGGCCTGTGTGTTCAAAATGGCGGCGTGTGTGTTCAAAATGGCGGCTTGTGTGTACAAAATGGCGGCGTGTGTGTACAAAATGGCGGCCTGTGTGTTCAAAATGGCGGCCTGTGTGTTCAAAATGGCGGCCTGTGTGTTCAAAATGGCGGCGTGTGTGTACAAAATGGCGGCCTGTGTGCCCTGGTGGGTAGAACACCCACCGTATTCCAATTTTACGGTTGCTATTGGCACGGTCACGGATGTCATTTCAGCGCTGGACGCTTCAACGAACGACGTGGAAAAACACCGGAAGAATTACGGGAAGAAGTGGTGGAGAACGGTGATTATGTGAAAGAGAGAGGATACCATCTCATCGAAATGTGGGAGTGTGAATTTCACACCATGTGCCAGGCCCTGCCCCATTTACGGCGTTTCCTAAAAGAGCGCGAGTACCCGTTGAGTCGTCGGCGACTCCTGAGTCTGCCACACATGTTCGACGCCATTCGTTCGGGGGACCTCTACGGCTTTGTCGAATGTGATTTGCATGTTCCCGACACTCTCAAGCCCCTCTTCGTCCAGTGTCCTCCCATCTTTAAGAACACGCTGGTGGGTCGGGATGATATTGGGGACACGATGAGGGCCTATGCGGAGCAACACGAGTGTTTGCCTCAACCTCGACGGATGTTGATTGGTAGTATGTGGGCCGAGAAAATCTTGCTGGGCACTCCCTTACTGCAGTGGTACATGAACCACGGTTTGGAAATTACCAAGATATACCAAGTGATACAGTACGTACCCCACGCCTGTTTTGCGGAGAATGCCGACATCGTGACGTCGGCCCGTCGTCAAGGTGATCAAGACCCGAGTCAGGCCATCATCGGTGAATCTTGGAAGTTGACGGGCAATGGGTATTATGGAAAAACGTCAGAACAACAACGTCATAACAATAACGTGATAAAAAAACAAGTGGCCTGCGCGCAGTGCATTTAAGTTAACCAGAGAAATGGAGCATGCACATTAAAACGAGAGGCCGTCCAGTCATAGACGAGGACATCACGGTCTTCGGCTTGACAATAATCATCAAACATGTGTACGATGGTTGGCATAGAATGTCCTCTACTCCGGTGAGTGAGATAAAACACACAGTACTGTCCGCACACACTACTCAAGGGTCCTTGTAATCTTTGAGTATTCCAACGCCACATTGTAGTAGATACGTCCATGAATTTCACCAAATCGGGATGTAGGGGTGCAAGTCCGTAGGAATCAAAGTATTCGCATTGGCCTAGGGTGTCCACGTACACAGCTACCCAATGTTCACCGGGTCGAGACCCCGGGTCTGTATTCAGGATGTAGGCTGCTGGGGTGGTGGAGTGGGTGGGAAACACATTGCGTGGAAACACACCTCGAAAGGGGACCTTAGGATCTCGCTGGAGTATGGCCATCAGCTGCTCTGTATCCATGACTCTAGTTGGCGTAGTCACACAGCACGTTTCTTTGCTGATCCAGGCTGATGACGTTATCAAACTCGGTGTAGCAAATCACGTTAATGGTCTGGGCTAGAGCGGTGGCGAAACGCAGTTCCAACCGTAGGTTTCCTTTCTTCAGCAAGGCCAGTTGATGATCGTGTTCCAAGGTGGGGGTGAGGTCGAAGGCGAACAACGTGTACCCACGGTAAAAGTCTCGTCGAGTGATGGTATTTCCTTCGTCCTGGGTGTTTTGTCCTGTGGCTGTAAACAGGTTCAGGTAGCTCCGCACATAGTTTTGGTTACCAAAATCCGGTTGTAATGGCCGTGCTGGAATTTGATGGCCAGCCACGTGCAATGCCAAACAGTTCAGGTTGAAATGTTGAAAGGCGAACGGGTTCTCATCCCACGCTCCATTGAAAGCGGTGTTGGTCACACACGCTATGGTAACACGTTTAGGGAGATCCCCTAGAAATAAATTGTCACGATTGGCCATCATCGTACCGGCTGGCACAGAGAACACCTTGGTCTGTACGCGTCGGATGGGATACAGGGCTGGTTTTTTCGATAAGGCTTCCATGTGACTCACCAACACCCCCTGTTGCAAATCCACCGTACGCACAAACAGGGCTGCATCTTCTAGGACGATCTTGTAATTGGGGGCCGCTCCACCGGCCATCAAGGCGAACGCAGGTGTGGAACGGATCAACTTGATCTTGATGGATACACCGTTCATCATGTAGCGGTCTTGCAGGAACAGATCGGCGTGCAGTCGCCCCATCATATCGACGGACTTGCTATCGGTTGTCAAGTTTTTGCGCGCGGTCAACCCATTATTGGCAGCCAGCGTACTATTCATGGAGCCGGGTGTATCCTTGTAGTACAGCGCGGCTTGCAAGTGGGATTTTTTGGCATCTGAACCGTACGACAACAGCGTCTCCATGTAGGCTCGGTACGGGTACGTATTGGTCGACGTACTGATGAGTCTATCGCTCATACTCATATCCACCTGTTGGAACAAGGAGTGCAGCCAAAGATTCACTGGGCCTACTACTGCATCGTCCGCTAGGTCGGCCCCGGCTGCGTCCACTATTTTGGCTTTCACGTACAAGTAGGTGTGGGCTAAATCCAGGTAGGCCGTATCTTTGTTTTCAATGGTAAATTCCACAGGTCCCGTCCCCGTCAGGCTAGCCAGGGGTCGATGTTCTACCCAACGTCCTTCGGCTACACTGGTTTGGGTGGGTGGAATAGTCCGCAAATCCAATCCACTGTTGGTAGACGGACACGACTCGGAGTGAATGAATGCCATTATGCGAAGATGTCTCTCCTACTATTCTTCTTCTTCTTGGTCTTATTCCTCGGGGGTGTGCGTCGTCGGTGTGTTGGACGTCGAATGACTCTTCGCTGTGTCCGTGGTTGTCTTTTAAGGGCTTTGGCGATCAAGACGCTGCCTGCTTCTTTAGCCCGTCGTTTCAAGGCTTGTCGGGGTGCTGTGCCTCCCATCACATCACCGGCCACGCGCAATCCACTGCGTACCGCTTGTTTCCCCACCGCTTTAACACCTCGTGTCACCAAGGGTAAGAACGTTTTCACAATGCTGCCCAGTATGTTTCCCAATCCGTGACCTCGTTGCATGCGTGCACCGCTAAAGATGGGCAAGCCTCCTCCTGTTTGTTTCTTGTAGTAGTCGGCATAGCTGGGCGTATGGCACTGGTAAGGCACGTACATTATACGAAGTGAGGAGAACGGGCTTGTCGGAAATGAAGTGTCAGCACCACTTTCCCTCGTTCGAATGCGACCGGGTGTCCCGTGTCATCTCTTGCCATACGTCTTGCTAATGGGGACCACCCGTAACAGAGGTGTGTTCACATCGCCCACAATATGGCTGTCCACTGCGTCCGAGTAGACGTAGAGTCCGTACATGCCTACTTTCATATCCATCACAACGTCACCGTTGTCGGTGGTGGGTCCCGTGTACACGCTGTAAGGCAGACCTAACATTTGCTGTAGCGTAGGACTGAGTTTCACAGCCACGTTAGGGCTCAGCAGGATACAGGCCTTGTCGTTGTGTGGGTTGACAGCCCAGATCACGTGATTCTTGAAGGGATAGACTTTCATGGGTTTTGAACTATTCGTGGCCTCCCGTAGAGCCTTGTACTCCAACAAGGACAGCAGACCCTCTATGAACTTCTGGGGCGTATCGTATTGGCCTTCGGGGAGCGTCAGTTTGGTTACTTTGCCTTCGTAGGTGACGTCGTACCATACTTCTTGGTCTCGTACGTTGTACCACGAGTAAGGGTACTGAATATCTACCAGTCCACATTCCCATCGACCAGGTAAATGTAACGGTTGTGGTAATTGAGTCACATACTTGGCCAAGGTGTTGTCAGGAAACACATCGAGTGAACTATTACTGGGCAACGTCAGGTAAAACATGACGACTGAGTTGTTCTGGCTTCTGCACCGGGTTTTTATAGGGGTGCCCTTAGTAGGGTTCCCAGGCCTTGGGCGCCTTACCTCGGCGTTGTGATCGTCGCGGTGACTTAGATCTGGTAGGTCCCCGTCGTCGTTGTGGTGTTTTGGGCGGTGACATGGGGACCCAAGAAGAGGAGGGTGGTGGTGGTGGTTGGTGTCGGGTCGATTGCTGCATAAAGGCCCAACGGTTAGGATTCCCTACCAATTCTTGAGGGGTATGTGTGTCTTTTAATCCCTGAGCAAAGGCTTCCCAGCCCGGTGGATTAGAGTGTTTGCGAGAACGTACCATATCGTTGATCAAATCGGTCATATGAGACCCCGGCACCACTTGGTTTCGAATCAGCAGTTTTCCTTCATCGTTCCAACCCATATCGGAATTCTGTTTCACCCGGTCCATCAATAAACGCGCCTTGGTCTTGAAGGCTTTAGGCACACTGGCCAACACTTCCTCTTCCAGCTGAGGTGAGGGTGGCGGTGGTGTGAGTGTGGGCGTTGTGGGTAGTTGTGGGAGTGGTGTACTACTACTCCCTCTATATTGATCCATAAACGTCTGGTACCGGTTCAGCGTATGATGGTAGAGTTGAATTTTCTCGTGATCGGGTAGTCGACGTTGGAGTATACTATTCATCTCTTCATCCAGAGACTGGAGGTGTTGCACTGTGGCAGGCACGGGATAGGGTGATTGCAAACTCTGTAACAGTCGAGGTTCGACCAGCATCATTTTTTTCGTATGTTCCATGTTTTAGCGTCCCAAGATGGAGCCTAGTAACGGTCCCAGTACAGTAGCGGCTAAGGGTGCGAGGAGTGCGCCGAGAAATCCACCTCGCTGTAACACCTGTTTCTTTTTCTTGACACTACCCGTCTTCTTCACCAACGTTCGGAGACCCGCCTTGTGCCGTTGCAATTTCCCTTTCTGCAGAGGACTGAGCGGAACATTGCCTTTTAACACATTATGCACCACTTCACACAAACACCGTACCAAGTCGGGATCCGCCCCGCGCACCAGGGCCCGGGCCATCTCCGGTGGCGCGCTGCGTAATACGCGGAGGGCCGGCGCGTGCTTGCGTATCCGTGCAGACATGATTGTGACGGCTAGAGTGGGTTGTCTTCTTCTTTTATTTGGGTGTGTACACCGTCTGCACCTCTCCGGGAAAAATGTGGGTGCGCAATCGAAGGGTCGAGGGGGTGTCTTGTTTCAAGTCGATGAGTAGATACCCGTGAGCTCCTTGGGTAGCATCTTCAAAGGCTTCTCGTACAAAGGCCGTGTTTTTTAGGGTACATCTGTTGGGCCAGGTGCATAATTTGGGAAGCGTCTCTGGGGGTTTTGAATAACACCACATACTGAGCATTCAAACTAATGTTCCTGTGCTCTTTGTTCTTACTGAAGAAATTCTGCACGATGTAGATGATGCTCAACCGACGATGATGGCTTCCTTTGGTAAAGAGACGGGTGATTCGACTGTCCGTTTCCGTCATGAGATCGTCCACCACGACCAACGTGTCTTCTGGGATGTCGTCAGGGGGTAATCCTTCCACTAAGGTGAGTCCCGGGAGACGTGCCAGTTCCTCGTACGCGGGTTGCCAAGCTCCATAACACCACAGGATGCGAGCTACGGGAGGTGAAATGAGGGCTGACCCGTGTTGGATGAGGCGTTGAACGAAGTGTGTTTTTCCCGACCCTGTCGGTCCAGCGATGAGACACGTGAAAGGATGCTGCCACCGAGGATCCATAGTTTTTTATGAGGGTGATTTAGGGTTCGGATCGTACCGGGGGCTCGTAGTGGAACGGTGGGTACCGTTGCCGTGGTAAACGTGATTCACCGGAGTCCACTCTAAATGTTTTTAGCGTCGGTGTACTGGGTGAGGGGTGTCTCAGGGTAGACGGAGGCTGGTGATCAGGTCGAGTCGTAGTAGTAGTAGTAGTAGTACGGGGCGTCGTATAGGGGTGTCTCTGGGTTGATACGTGGCGGTGAGGTGACGTCGTGGATGGGGTCGGCCGCGTCGTAGGAGTCGTAGTGGTGGTGGTAGAAGATGGCGTAGGAGTCGTAGTGGTGGTGGTGGTGGTGGTGGATGATTGAGGTAGAATTGTTGGACGAAGGGTGTTGAAACAGGATATCACGTACGCCAAATCGTAGAACACGCCTCCAAATAAGGTACCCAGAAGCACTACTAGACACACTACAGTACCGACTTGTGCTTTTCGAGTCCGTAACAGTAAGGGTAGATGTGCACTCTCCATGGTACAACCCTACACTGAAGGATGGAGGTGATAGGGGTTAGAATTTATAGGCGTTTCATGTCACGGCCTGACACCCAGGAATTAAACGAACGGGGCCAACCTTGCCATTTGACGAAATGATAGGGGATGCCACGTCGACGTTCCGTTTTCAAAATCTTTTCCACCGTGTAGTAGTCTTTCGGTGTTTTTACCACGGGTTGTAATTCTGCCTCGTAAAACGTGCCTTGCAGTGTTTCTCCTTGTAGATCTTCCAGTTGATAGACGTGTGGCTGTCGACGTTTATGGCGAACGATGACAAAGTGCTCGTCACTCCAGTTGGGCAAGTAACTTTTCTCAAATTGTCCTTTCACTTTACTGATCCGTACCACATCTCCGCG
Source organism: Hanleya hanleyi (assembly GCA_036873755.1). NCBI lineage: Eukaryota > Metazoa > Mollusca > Polyplacophora > Lepidopleurida > Hanleyidae > Hanleya > Hanleya hanleyi. The sequence continues at coordinate 58,893 of JAVTVY010027027.1, forward strand.
TTTGTAACGGGGTGACGTGAGTGGTGGTGGTGGACTGGGTGAGTACAGCGTACCACGCACTTGATGTTCGTTGCGTTCTGTCACATCGAGGGGAGCTCGCTGGATACTGCGATGATAGGCTCGATTGTACCCTTGGACCAGTTGAGGTAGTACATCGATGTACCGTCGGGTGTTTTGGGCAGTAAAATACTTGTACATTCGTCCTTTGAAGGTCCGATTGAATCGTTCCACCACAGAGGCTTTGGTCTCGTTGTACGTATGGAAGAAAAATACCTTCTGTTTCTTAAGAAAGGCTTGAAAGGGTCGGTTGAGAAATTCTGTGCCTTCATCCGTTTGCAAATAGAGGGGTTTGCGCCCCGTCTTGAAAATCTGCTGGAACGCCCGTACCAGATTCTCTCCTGTTTTGGTGCGAATGGGTAGTACCCATGCGTACTTGGATAAAATATCGATACAGGTCAACATGTACCGATGTCCATCATTGTGAGGTGCAAATCGACTCATATCCACTAAATCAGCCTGCCATTGTGCGTCTATGCCTCCTACGATGACTCGGTTACGGCGAAAATGTCGTCGGGCTGCTCGATGTAAACTATAAGTGTCTTGGGTTTTTAACCAGTCTCGAACTTCAGTTCGACTGATGCCTTGGGAATGGGCAGCTCGAGCGAGCGCTCCCACAGCGCTATACGCGGCTGGACTGGTAGGGTTGTAATACAAATCGGTTAACACCTTGTTCACTGTAGATGCTGACCCCTTTTTTCCCTTTCGGGACCCCCTCATCACTGTCTTCCTACCCCTCATCGGGGTGCCCCTGGGTCCCCGTCCGGATGTGGTGTGTTCGCTTCATCAGGTGACACTGACACTCTAGCCTCTGTGCATCCTATAGATATAGTACTTTTCTGTTCCCAGGCTGTATCGGGTTCATGTAGTTGTTCATGGGGTTCAGCCAGCGCGTCCTCCATAGCACGAGCCCACGCCAACTGGTCTGATGATCGCTCGTCCGGTGTAAACAGCTGGTCCACAATAGGCACCACTTTCTCCACGGCTGACCACAGATCGGGGACTAGGGTGAAGCCTCGCGTAGGGTCTTGGTAGCGGCCCAGGCGTAGGAAGAAGGTGGTACGGTATACGTAGATGGCATTGTCTATGTGGATGAGGTGTCCGTCGAGCTCACCGCTCAACACCCGTTTAAATTTGGTCCAGCCGTCACGAGGTAGTGTCACCGTATTCGATACGGTCTCAGCGGGCGCCCAGCAAATATCTCCACGGTCTTCCACCAGGATGACTTTATCTTCATAGACGTGTAACCCCACCTGGGGTGTAAGGGGCAGGATGGCTCGTAGGTCGCGTGACATGCTTGCTCCAATGTCGAACGGTGAATGACACACACTCTGTCTTACCCCTGGTATTTATAGTGTCAGGTGGGTACAGACATGAGTCGTACTATTCTGATGGATTATCCTGTAGAGAGAGTACTTCATCGACCATGGGGACTACTTGTTCCAAAGCCGTCCATAGATCGGGGTCCAGAGTAAAACCACCTCGCTTGAGACAGAGGAGTCGAGCAAAATAGGGACCACGGAAAATGTAGACGTCGTCACACAGGTGAATGCTATCACCGTCGAGGTCACCGCATAACACCCGTTTCAAGGTAGTCCAGTCTTCCGGGGATAAAGAGACACGCGCTGGTTCAGACGTACACCAACACCTACTGTCGTCATCGATGAGCTCCACGCGTTGGGGATACAACAATAGGGTGCAGTCGGGTGTAAGAGTGCGGGTAGCTACAGAGTGCGCCTGGGGGTGGAGTACGTCGTGGACGTCAGTGATAATAGCTTTCAGCGCCTGCCATAATGCCGGACGGAGTAGGATAGAGGCACCACCACACTGTTCTAACCGGGGAAAAAAAGAATCATCTCTACCACTTCGTAGGTAGACACCGACTCCCACGTGCATGAAATCGACTTCGGGCTCTTTTCCCCTGTAACAACCGTGTAAATAGAGTCCATCCTGCTAGGGTTAAACATAGCTTCACCTCTCGGGGATGTTCTTCGATGAGCTGCAGTTCATGGTCATAGACGATGAGGATGACGTCAGGCGTGAGTTGGAAGAAGGCAAGCTCCGCTCCGTGCGCTGCCATAGTGGTGAATGACAAAACACCGACGAGGCAAATGTGTATATATCGATTCTTCCCCTTCGTGAAAGTCCGTGATGACTCGTCAGTAAACAACCCTAGTCCGTAGCCGTACACGTTATAGGTGCGCACCTCTCTCTATCCGTACCCGTAACCGTTATAGTTTTTATTCCACCCTCACCCTTCGTGAAAGTCCGTGATGATTCGGGCTGTAATGTTATCTGCAATCATTTAACCTGGGAATTGGCCATAGACGAATTTTCGTGCAAAATATGTGGATTGAGAGTTAACCCAGGAAGGGTGGTCGCACGTGGGCATAGTCACCCATCAGCGATGTGTACATCGACTCTCATGTTATTAATACACGCAATCATTTAACATGGAAATTTTCCACTAGACGAATTTCGTGCAAAATGACGGGATTCTGGCGTAACCCAGGAAGGGTGGGGGCCCCCACTATTGGCCAATGAGATGTCTATAAAAAGAGCCAATGAGATGGCTATAAAAAGAGCCAATCCGCTATCCCTAAAAAGAACCAATGAAGCCAGTATCACCGAGGTTGAAACAGCCAATGAAAATCACCTGTATGTCAGTATAAGGCCAGCGGGAGCGTGGTGAGCGGCATTCCAAAACCTTTCATCGTACTATAAAGACGTGTATACCTATATTGAAGAAGAAGATGAACCGCGTGGTCAAGATGTCGACAACCAACCAGAACAGTGGGGGACGAGGCCTGGCTGGTCCACCTCAAAAACGCCATGGAGGAAATGCACCCACCACCACCACCACCACCAACAGAACAACAACAACAACAACAACAACAACAACAACAACACCAGCAAGTCGAGCCAGAATTTGTGGAAATAGGAGCCATACCACCCGCCCGCTTCTTGCAAGACCTACCCATTTCTGCGCACCATGAAGACGGCCAACAACACCGATACACGATGGAGCCGTACAGATATTTTCCCGTCAGCGAGATGTAAGGAGTAGACAGGAAAACTCCCCCTGAAGAAAACAGGGTCAACAAATTGACTTCAACGACCCTTTTCAGGGCCAACCAATTGTTGTCGAAAGAGAACTTCTAACTTGGCACATTCAATTCAAATCACAGGTCCTACATCATGTCCTCTTTATTCTATAGTATTACCAAACTCCAACACCAAAAAACAATCCCTGCCCCATCAACGGCCCTTTTCAGGGCCAACCCCTTACTTCCAAACACACAGGGGTTTTTTGTTTTTTTTTTCTCAGTGTTTTAGGGCTAACCCATGCAAAAATTTGGTGCAAAATGAGCGGAATGATTGCTGATAACATTACAGCCCGAATCATCACGGACAAGGGTGAGGGTGGAATAAAAACTATAACGGTTACGGGTACGGATAGAGAGAGAGAGAGGTGCGCACCTATAACGTTTACGGCTAGGGACTAGGGGTTTTTACATTTTAACATGGCAAAATTTAGACTAGGTGAATTTGGTGTAAAATGAAGGCATTCTGTCGTGACCCAGAATGCATTGGGGTAATATTATAAAGATAGAAATGGACTTTAACCTGGAAATTGATGTGTTATTTACCTATTGTTACCTAGGTATGTGTGCATGTGCAGGAGTTGGTGTTATTTTTTTTATTTTGTGCTTTTGAGTTTACAAGTTTCCTCTTTCGGAAAGATGGGTTGGCCTTTGGAAGATGTAAGCGATTACATCGTTGGGGACAGGTGGCATTGTCTTCTCACAGTACACACCGGGCATGTCAACGCTACGAGTTCACACACTAGGGGGTTGTAATCGTCCGGAAGCTCTGGTAATCGGGCATGTCGGTGTATACAGGCTATACACAAGGCTTGATGCCCACAGGAGAAAATGGCGTATTTGGCGAAGTGATTACAGCATTCCACGCAGCGTAAATAGGGTGCTGCTTGGCATTCTGTGTTGGGTGCCAGTCTTCTTTCTATTGCGGTAGCGTAGTGGATGACCTCTTCAATTTGTTCCTTTTGTTTTCCCCTTATGTTTCTGTGTATTCTTTTTTTGTATTTTCTTGACTTTTTCTTCACTTCTTCTTCTTCTTCTTCTTCTTCTTCTTCTTCTTTTTCTTCTTCTTCTTCCTCTCTTTCTTCTTCTTTAACTTGGAGGCTTTGTTGTTGTTTGTAGATATCTTCTAGCACTCGGTCCATTTCGTCAAATCGTTGGTATTCGAGTGCCGTAAGATCCGGTGTCACTCCTGGGGGGTCACCAAGATCCGGTGTCGCTCATGGGGGGTCACTAAGATGCGGTGTCGCTCCTGGGGGGGTCTTGATTATGGCCGCCCTGTGGTTGGTGTTCATCTTTAAATAAGTCTTGTATAATAGCATCCAGCCATGGATCATCATGTACCATATCGATGTTCCCGAGCAGTTGTAGTTCGTCATCATTTATCATGAAGTCTGGTAACAGGTTGTCAATATCCATGGTTTCACCTTCAGCCATGATGTAATTGTGAATGAATCAGTAAATACTGCGCGCTATTTATAGTGTAACGCGCGGACGTGAGCGTAATTTTATATCACATCTTTGTGCTCACTTACGCTGGAGAAATATTTTTGTGTTTCCTTTCCAATTTTAAACCGGTGTGATTTTGCAATAAATGCGAGTGCACGTATAAAATTTATTTCAAGTTGAACTGGGGCAACTGATCGTGTAGCATTTAAAAATTTAGAAGGGTAGCGGTAGATTAAGCCACTAGTTTAATGATTTTATCGATTTTTAGGCGCGTAACGTTATGGTTAGGGTAGTGTAGAAAACCCGGTACACTGGGAATAAATCGGTTTTCCTGGGTAAAAATACGTCAAGTATGTTCATCACAGCCTTATAATGTCACCCTGAAAATTGTAGCTGGTTTATCGAAAGAAAACTAGGAAATTTTATCGTATCACACCGGCTACGGTAACACAGCACTATACAGTGTGCAGGCAAATGTGAGTACAGCTATGGGTGTCAAATGGGTGTGTTAGTGTAGCCCGTGTGATACGATAAAATTTCCTAGTTTTCTTTTCGATAAACATGCTGCAGTGAACTCACATTTATTGCAAAAAATGAGACCGGTTTATAGTTGGAAAAATAAAACACAAAAACATTTTTAGCAGGTACCATGCCGCCATGTTGCACCCACTGACACGCCGCCATTTTGAACACACAGGCCGCCATTTTGACCACACAGGCCGCCATTTTGTACACACACGCCGCCATTTTGAACACACAGGCCGCCATTTTGTACACACAGGCCGCCATTTTGAACACACAGGCCGCCATTTTGACCACACAGAACGCCTAGACTATAAATAACGCGTAGTATGTTGCCATTTACTCACAACTACAATCATGGGTACAAGACGAAGGCTATTCAACGATCCTAGAGAACACAGAGAGGTGATTACGAGTCAAGAACATAACGATGGAGTGACAATAATTACAAGCTTTGAGCGGGTTATTGCCGACGAAACGATGATACGGCGAAGTGAAGAACAACTCGAAGAGCTCAGGAGGGAGGCAATGGAAGAAGATGCGAGGTTGATGAGACGGCGAAGTGAAGAGCAAGACGAGGAGATAAGGAGGGTGGCAATGGAAGAAGATGAGGATGCAACTGATGAAGAACTCCCCGACCTAGAGTGGTTAAACAGTAACAGACCTCCAGCAAATACAACGGCTACCCAAACACCAATTATAACAACGCCGGCTACCGAAACAACAAGAACAACAAGAACAACAACAACACCACCACCATGCTCTTGGGCCGAGGTAACCCGCCTCAACGAGCAGATTAATCACATGAGACAAGACATGGATCAAATGGACGCTGTGAATTTAAAACAACAACAAGACCTAGATAAGGAAGAAAGTAAATCAAGCTGCAGCGTGTGTACAGACGACGAAAGCCTGTACGCCCTATTTCCGTGCGGGCATTTATGCCTATGTGAAGAATGCTGGGTGACGCTAACATGTATAGGGGACACGTGCCACTGCGCTGAAACGGACGAACAGCATTTAAAGATCAAGTGTCCCGTGTGTAGGAAGCAGGTGGCCGGGGTAAAGAGAATCTACCACTCCTAAAACAAGTGTCGTAACACTTTTCCAAAGGCCCTTTTCAGGGCCAACCCATGTTTTCGAAAGAGGAAACTTCTAAACTCAAAAGCACAAAAAAACACCAGCTCCCATCACCCCTATGAAAAAAACCCTAAGGTCTTCACCACAATAGACTCTTAATGTTGAATTTTTTTAATACAATTATCTTTGCAAAAGAATGAACACTAACAGCCATTTTTTGAATTTTCTACTATTTTTATTAACACAAATAGAATGAACGTGTTCACCAGACTCTGGGTATTGAATTTTTAATACAATTATACGCTATGAAGGCGCTTCAATGCACATAGAATGAACATAAAATGAACATAGTGTAGGAATACGTCAGGAGAGAAGCCGTATTTTCAGCTTGAGCAAGACTGGCAGATGATAATGTCTGAATGTTCCAATGCAATAAGACTTGAAAATGTTCAATATTTATACAACAAGACAATAGAATGAACGTCTTCAGTAAAACTCTGAGTATTGAATTTTAATACAATTAACAGTAAAACTCTGAGTATTGAATTTTTAATACAATTATACGCTATGAAGGCGCTTCAGTGAACGTGTAGGAATACGGTAAATGTTTTCAACACCAGACTTGTTCAATAGTTATGCAACAAGACTTGTTTGAACTCATCATCGTCTTTCCGCCCCTGGTGCACGTAGATGTAGGTAGCAATCTGTTCACGTGGAATTCTGGGAGCGCAGGCAGCTTCCAATGCGAGGGCAATTTACTCCTCGGTCACGCCCTGTAATGCCTCAGTGATCAGCGCGTATGAGGGTACACTATTCTCCACACACGTATGCATGTTTATCGGACTGTTGTTCCCACAGCCTGCACATGCTTCGATACGCAAGTGTCGAATGCCAGGTCTGACATGATCCAGGAATGTGTCGATGTACTTCTTACAAATATACTGAGTCACCTGGTCAGACAGGGCTTCATGAATTATAGTTGTGAGACTCTGCAACTTCCGCCACGCCGTTATTTTCAAGGTGACACCCTGAGGACAAGGAACACGCTCTTGCGTATCTAACCTCATTTTCCATTTGCGTATATGCACCAGGAGCTGGTCGTTGAAATAGGCACAGCTGACAAAGATGTCGTCACCCACATAAAATTTCGCTTCGTCACTCCCCTGGTCGCGAATAACCGCATAGATGGCGTAATCAAGGGTCTGTAGTTTTAGCCAGGTGTCGTACGTTAAGGCGATATGCCTAGCTGGTCTGTCGTTAAAGGCCGGTGCGTTAAAATGCACTTCTTCGTCTTTGACACTCACAGTTAAATAGGCTGAGAGCTCCCAAATGTTCGTGTGGGCTGCCTGGTAGGCCTGCTGGATAATGTTATTGATCTCCTGCACAGACATAGGAAGTTGCACCTCTTCTTCTTTCACGGGCTCAGGCACTTGCTGGGGCACTGGCTGAAGCACTGGCTCAGGTATTTCTAAAGGTGTTAGTCGGGGCCGTTTGGATCGTGCGCCGCGTTTGGCAGGTGTACGCTCTGGGGTGGTGTGCGTGGCTAAGATATCATCATCATCTTGTAGAACGTGGGCTTGAAGTAGATCTGCTAGTTGTTCATTTCCCGTCTTCTTCAGCGCCTCCACGAAGGCTAGAAATGCATAGGGGCCACGGCGCAGTAGACCATCGATGAGGGCTCTGTTTTGTCCTGAAGTGGTTTTCTCAGCCATGATATCTTCGCGACCGTGTTTCAGGAGTATGTTTTCCTCCATAAGCAGATCACATAATTCGGCCACATGCTGCATTTCATCAATGAGGCGAACACGGTACTTTTGAAACGTAACTAGGTCGGCTGGCTGCATGACTGTGGGCTCAGGCTGGTGAGTAACTGCTACGGTGTAATAGTCTGGTGAATTTGCACTGGTAAAATGAAAAAAAGTAAAAGGTTCTCCACAGCTCATACAAGCAGGCAAGCAGGCTGGCTAGAGGTGAGGCAGGCAGGCAGGCAGGCAGGCAGGCAGGCTAGAGGTGAGGCAGGCAGGCAGGCTAGAGGTGAGGCAGGCAGGCAGGCAGGCAGGCAGGCAGGCTGGTCAGGTCAGGTAAGTCAGGCAAGTAGTGCAATGAATACACCCCGCCGCTAAAAATCGCCTCCTTTTATACGTTTTTCTAAAGTCCGCCATTTTGAACACACAGTCCGCCATTTTGAACACACGCCGCCATTTTGTACACACACGCCGCCATTTTGAACACACAGGCCGCCATTTTGAACACACAGGCCGCCATTTTGTACACACAGGCCGCCATTTTGAACACACTCCCACAGCCGCCATTTTGAACACACAGCCCGCCATTTTGAACACACAGGCCGCCATTTTGTACACACAGGCCGCCATTTTGAACACACTCCCACAGCCGCCATTTTGAACACACACGCCGCCATTTTGTACACACACGCCGCCATTTTGAACACACAGGCCGCCATTTTGAACACACAGGCCGCCATTTTGAACAGGCCGCCATTTTGTACACACACGCCGCCATTTTGTACACACAGGCCGCCATTTTGAACACACACGCCGCCATTTTGAACACACAGGCCGCCATTTTGAACACACAGGCCGCCATTTTGAACACACACGCCGCCATTTTGTACACACAGGCCGCCATTTTGAACACACAGGCCGCCATTTTGTACACACACGCTGCCATTTTGAACACACAGGCCGCCATTTTGAACACAGGCCGCCATTTTGTACACACAGGCCGCCATTTTGAACACACACGCCGCCATTTTGAACACACACGCCGCCATTTTGTACACATAGGCCGCCATTTTGAACACACACGCCGCCATTTTGAACACAGGCCGCCATTTTGTACACACATGCCGCCATTTTGAACACACGCCGCCATTTTGTACACACACGCCACCATTTTGAACACACAGGCCGCCATTTTGTACACACACGCCGCCATTTTGAACACACACGCATGCCATACTTGACCTCTCTGAAAATACTCGCTTCTGATTGGCTGTCGCTGTGACGTCACAGAGGTCATATGCAAATTTTTGAGGTCAATTGGGTGTTAAATCAACTTTACCTACTACTTGCATACTTTTCAAACATTTATACCATGCTGTGAACACATCTTTCAAAAAAATGGCTATGAATATCATAATAAGTTTATATCTTCTAGCATATCAGAGCCGAATTTTACTAAAGGTAATCTATTGTATATTGGACATAACTAAGTACCGTACAGCCTTCTAATCCAGGTTATTTCCATTGATTGTGAAAAGTTCTAAATCTATCATGAATCTATATTATGGACGCGGATATTCTTTAATGGATGACGGCTGAATAATGAATTCTGTATAGCTTTGAATTGCCTGAACACGTTCTATTTTATCATGTTTTTCACCCCATAAAAATTTGAAAGAAATAAATGTCTTCTGGAATTTATCAAGCCATTCTGTAGGGGACTAGGAAGGTAGGAAAACAGCATATTTACTTTTGGTAAAACAAGTGTTTATGTTCATGTATACTATGATTGTTTTTTTGAATTTGGTGCTAATACTGTTATATGGAATATGGAATAGGTCTTTTGATTATGGACGCGGATATTCTCTAATGGACGACGGCTGAATTATGGATGACGGACTAGACGCTTGTAATTAGCTACAGTTATTTGACCAAAACATTAAGTGAGCGTTATTTTCAACCAATTTAGCAGTCTCTGAATATACCTTTAAATTTATCTTTGTAATTTCTCAATACCATTTCTTTCCGGTCTTGAAGGAAAACATACGCAATAATTTGAATTCTTTCTTGCACAATATCATTCGCATATTTTGTCTTTCGATCCCTTTTTCGACCCTATTCATTGTAATATACTTTTATTAACAGTTGTCGTTAATCCAGATAGTTTCCGAAAAGTAAGACAGCTTCCAGTACTGCCTGTCCGGATTCAACACTCCTGGCAGTTTTGTGAATATTCAACGAACGATACCTTATCTGTAATATTTGGTGGCGCTAATTTCATCATGAGCCAAAACATGATACTGTGTTAAGTTACAGTCCAATTAATTTTATCTTCTTTCATTATTATTTTTTTTATGTAATGCTTTTATTCTCGTGTGACTCTCATATGGATATATATTCGTGTAATATCATTGTCTGTCATAGCTCTATAGAGTGATATCCAATTATGTTTTATCATGTGTATTATAATATGTTTATGTAAAGGATATAATTAAAATAAAAATTCAAAATTGAAAAATCGTCTTCCCTAGATTTTCCATCCCTACAATAGCATTCAACTAAATACGTGACTGCTAGTCCTCGCTGTTATGGCGACTGGAATGGAACGTGGTATATTAAACCCTTTTCTCTATAGGCTAAACTGAACTTTACTCGTTACAATCACGTGATCAAACATGGCCAACAGGAATCCAAGATGACCGCTTTGATGACGTCACAGTGACGTCATTTTCAAAAACGGCATTTTTTGGTCGATTTTTCGGTCGGATTTTCCCAATATTTTCTTTATGCAATTTCTCCGCAAAAACTGCATGATAAATTAGTAAATATTAATGTGATGTGAAATAAAATAGTTTTTGCCCACTTTTCATCGCGGAAAAGCAGAAATTTTGAAGAAATGTGACAAAAACATCACTTTTCTGGCACCCCACGTGGCCGCTATCTTGAATTTACCCATGATCCTCTGCACAGGGGGTTATGCAAATGGGCTTAAAATGACCCAAATATGATAAACTATAAAGTCCCGGAGTTTCAGCACTCCATTTTTCGTCGTTCCGGAGATAGCGCAGAAAGTTTGGTAGGGGGCCATAATGCCCCCCCCCCCCCCAGGCCAGGTAGGGTTAAGAGAGCAGACAAACTCGTCTGTACAGACCCCCAGTACTACTCAGTTATTTATTTTATGTGCACAAATAAATACGAATTAAGGGCCACGAATGTTTACACCCATGGTACTGACCCGAATGAAACATTGTGTAAATATATATTTGCTTATATTGCAGATGTATTGGCTGGGTGCAAAGGAAAAAAAAATGCTTGAGATCATTATGCCCCCGTTTCCTCACCCTATTACACTTTCTAAACTGTCTGCGAAGTGACAAAAAATTAAGAGCCTTTATAATCTATCATATTATTTCACATCAGATAATTATATGCAGTTGTTTTCCGGAGAAAACGACATAAATAAAAATTTCGGAAAATGTACCGGAAAAATCGACCTAAAATGAATTTTTAGGATATGACGACACTGCGACGTCATCAAAACGGTCTTTTCTATATATTTGGTAGAGCTTAACCCCAACATATATTGTGCAAGGAAAGTTTATCTCCCTTTGCTCAAGGAGTGAGAAAATATTGGGAGAGCGGGCGAAGTGATCTCCAGGCCTGAGTAGGACCGGTAAGGCTAATACCGGCGTGTATTGTGTGAAAAGTGTAATTATGGTGTTATATTTTCGTTACAAGAGAAAATTCTTTCTAAAAATCCCTCAAATATGCAAAAGAAGGTCAATGAGCACAGTTTGACCAATCATAAAAGCATTTAAATCGCAGTCGCAATTATTTGAATAAGGCTGATTTGTCAGTATGTCAACGAAATTTAATATTATAGTTTTTTTTATCGGAATTCCTGATGTACCCAATCAGTACAATCAATTATTATCAAAAAACTGTGCCAGCTCAAATATAGCACAAAGACTGAAATTCCTTGTGGATTAACTCTCCTCTTTCATCGGCATTTCATGATGAGCGCAAATAATATATACATGTGGAAAATACCTATTGGTATAGTGAGATTCTCCCTTAAATTTCTAAAGCACTGGAACAGTACAACATAACTTCGGCACATATCGCCTTCAATGCCGAAAAGTACTCGAAATCAAGGATTTTGCTATTATTTATTCAATGCGAATGCTACAGCTTTATGTTGACGATCCGTTGAAATATCTGTGCTATGCTGAGCACTTTCCCCTTTCCCAATGAGTCATTCCTTTCGCAATGAGCCATTCCAATTGAAAAAAAACAACACCCGCGGTGGATGGTTTAAAACTAGTTGGGGGTCGGGTGGTGGATGGGATGGTTTGGTGGGGGTGGGGGCATGGACCCCCCCCTCCAATAATTATGACTGAAGTGCCTTGAAATGGGTCGAATTTAGTATAGAAGCGTCTGAAATCTCAAAATCTTCCGGGGGAGTATCACCGACCCCACTCCTTCTTCATTCACATACGCACGGCACGGCACGGCACGGCAACGACAACGCGATAACTAGGTTTGGAATTGATTCAGGAGCGATTTTTTTCTACCGCTGCCGGACATAAAAATGAGACAACCACAGCCAACACATGTTTTCTGAGAGGGTAGAATAGCCGCATTACCGTTGCTTACATAAAAGTGACGCCACCACAGCCAAACACATGTTTTCTGAGAGGGTAGAATGGCCGCATTACCGTTGCCGGACATAAAAGTGACGCAACCACAGCCAAACACATGTTTTCTGAGAGGGTAGAATGGTCGCATTACCGTTGCCGGACATAAAAGTGACGCAACCACAGCCAAACACATGTTTTCTGAGAGGGCAGAATGGTCGCATTACCGTTGCCGGACATAAAAGTGACGCAACCACAGCCAAACACATGTTTTCTGAGAGGGTAGAATGGTCGCATTACCGTTGCCGGACATAAAAGTGACGCAACCACAGCCAAACACATGTTTTCTGAGAGGGTAGAATGGTCGCATTACCGTTGTCGCATTGTCGCTGCCAGAAAAACGGATGAATGTGCACGAAGCTTTAGGGGGATGTTAGTCAAAGCAGGCCTATGGTCAACATAGTAAAACAATAAAATCTCTCAATTTTAAGCCATTTCGGGCAATATTTCATCTAATGTACAGTAGAATTGAAATACATATTTTACGCCGTAAAACAACTGAAATTGACCCTGATGGAATACGACACGATACAATCTGACGAGTTTGATGATTCCCCAGGCCATTCGACCTTCGTTGTCAAACTTAGACCCAACTTAGCTGTTTTACGACAGTAGAACAATTATTTCTTCATTATTTTAATTATTTAACAGTATAGCTCAAGCAGTCCATCTCTAAGGGCCGTTTTGCCTTCCTATATTCACCTGATCAGCTCGGACTCTATATCAATTACGGAAAGCTTTAATGCCAGGCAGGTCACTCAAGCTAGGGTCAACCCAAAGAACCCATATTGACTGAACCATCAGTGTTCAACGTTTTACATTGATCCAATGACTCCTCGAATTTCCTTTGATCATTTCCTTGCCGTTCTCTATAATTCACTTCAATATATCCCCCCCCCCCCCCTCGAGAATAATATCGTGTCAATATTTGGTATATTTTTGTCTGGTGTCATCATGTAAGTGTTACATGAATATACACTATGACATTAAATATAGGAATATATATCCCAGCTACAACAATATAAATTATCAAATGAATATGCGGCATTAAATTTCTTCAATATTTCGGCAATTTTCCTAATAGTTTAATTAATTTGGAAAAACACTGACTGAAAAGACCATATATACTATTTATTTATATTATTTGTTTTTATTTATAAACATTCATGCATTTATTTTACATTTAGTAAATAAAAATACAAACAACAACCAATGATCTTAAGGCTTCCCCAAATTGGGGGAGTTTTTTCGGACCTATGTGATAGACTGCAAGGGAAAGCGAACGTTCACGTGAAAATGACATCATTTTATGGTATATATAAAACAGAAAATAAACTTTCATGTGGATAATTCATGCATTTATTTTAAGACACAAAGCACTGCAGAAATCACTGATGTTTTATATAATTATATACCAGTATAATAACTATTGTTCTCCACATACATGTACATCTACAGAACATATCGATCCCTGTATACAACTCTGTATAGAACATCTGTTTTTGTGTTCGATGACGTCTGTCCGCCAAATTAAATTCGCCGATATAATTCAGTTCTTCGTAGGAGTGACCGTTGTCCGGTGTTGTCCGTACGAGGATTGCTGACAGTCGATGAATTGGTTCTGGACCTCCAGTAAGCTGATAACTGCTCAGAAATCCCGTGTGTCGAACAGGGTTGTCTCGTCGTTCTCGACATGGATTGGTTCATATCGGTACATCGATCCGTATTCCGATGGACCAAGGTAACAGACATGTTACACTCTGGATTAACTTTAATGCGGCATGTTGATCTGAAAATACATTTAAATGTGGTATACACTATTACATCCAATTCTACTACTATATACCAGCATAAGTTTTATGAAAAAACCCCACTCGAAAAGGCAATAATTTTAAGACTAGCTATATATTTTGCGTGAGCTTGTTGGTATATAACCGACTTCCTTGGATGTGGGGAAGTGGCTTATATAACTCACGAAAGCTCATGAAAAATAAACAGTTAGTCTTAAAAGTGCTGCTTTTTCGAGCTTTTGGTAATTCTCCAGGGACTTAACAGGGCTTCCCAAATTTTACAGATAAAATTGTAGAAATTCAATTACGCTGGTGTACTTTTGCCATTTCAATTCTGACAGTTTGGATTTCTATGAAATTTAAAATTGTCGATGACTTTTAAAAAGCCTTGACTTTTTAGTAAGACAAGATCATGGTATGTTATGCCCTAGCTAAAATGTCAATTTATTAAATAGCCTCATTTCACATCAAACATCAACTCACCTTTCATTCTCTGAGTCGGTATCTAGCTGCTCGGATTCAATGTAGGAATTCAGTCCAGAAAGTGGGGCTTTATGTTCGACTTTTCTGTATTTTTCTTCCAGAAGACGTTTTTCTTCTCTGGCGTTCTCCTTTCCCCAGATAAAGGGCGTGATCATCTCCATGTATAAACGGGTCGGGGACATCTGGTGTACTCTGGAGACCTGGTAACTGTTTTGGAGGCTTGCATCAGACTTAGTGGATTTTGAAGAAGACATGATGTTCGTGTAGTGATGATCAGTCAAAACTGTTATATAGTTAAGACCTTGTAGATCTTTTATACCTGTTCTCAACGTCTCGTTGTCTACTCCAACAGACGTGTTTATCCACAACATATAATCCATCCCATGTCCTCCCTTGGAGTTATTGTATGTAGTGATAAGCACAAAATTCCGGTACTCCACATTGCCATTGTTTTGAAATACAATTTGTTTAGGCATAAATATTCCTCCTCTCCCGTTTAACAAATTGGATAAATTAATCATGCGTTCTAACGTTAACTATAGTAGATGAGAAAAGTGGATCAAGCACTTGTCATGATTCGAGATATTCATTTACACCTTGTAGTGCGCTTTGAATGAAATACATAATCAGTGTTCCCCGATGAGCTATATGTGTATGAGTTGAGGAATTCCAACAGCGAATGAATTAAAGTATCCTGTAGTGTTTATTTGGCCAAACCTCGCGGGTTTGTTAGCTCAAGAAGATAAGTTAATCAGAGCACCGGTGTGCAGCGCCATCTAACAGAACAGTCACTAGTTTAGTTGTATTGCATCTTTCAATACGGGGGCGTGGAAACACTTTACGACTGGGCAAGGCCCGGGAACAACTTCAAGACAGAGCCAAGCCACCGACTTAGTGGAGGAGAGGAGGCAAGCGTTTTCATGTAATAACGATTTTTGGAAGAAACATAAATCTTTCGGAAATCGTACTCTCAGAGAGTTTTGAACTGAAACTGTTGTATTCAACAGTATACAAAGATGAGGACGGACAAAATTTTGTAAAAGTTCATTTTGACTGTAGTTACAAGCTTTCAGAAAATCACTTCTTGCATCCTCAGATAGAGTGGCAAAAGCAGCCACTCAACCCCTTCTCAAGTAGACTAGCAAAAGCCACTCTACCTGAGGACCGAGAAAGCGATTTTTTAAAAGCTTGTAACTACAGTCAGAATGGACTTTTACAAAATTGTGTCTGTCGTCATCTTGATTCTGGGGGAAAAAGCATGCTGGGTGGATGCCAAACCAAAGCCACCTGAATCTGACAGTTTGAAGAAAAACGAGCAGAGAATCATGGGTAAATTCAAAATGGCGCCCATGAGGGTTTCGCTGAAAGGCCAAGTTGCATCGTCATTTTTTTTAAATGCTTGCCTTTTACGTAGAACTTGTCTTAAATTAGTTTATTTCACATCAGATAATTATATGCAGTTGTTTTCCGGAGAAAATAACAGAAATAAAAATTTCGGAAAATCTACCGGAAAAATCGATCTAAAATGGATTTTTAGATATGACGTCACTGCGACGTCATCAAAGCGGTCTTTTCTTTACATTTGGTAAAGACTTACAACGAATATTATGGATTACGAAGACTGATCAGCGATACGGATTTGATATTTTTGGAACATCATGATGTCTTGCCGGCATCATTGAAAACTGTTGACCGCTTCTCTCTTGCAGGAAACAAGCCTATGTTTATGTATACTATGTCTTTTTGAATTTGGTGCTAATACTGTTATATGGAATAGGTCTTTGGATTATGGACGCGGATATTCTCTAATGGACGACGGCTGAATTATGAATGACGGACCAGACGCTTGTAATTGAGCAGGCTTCAAATTGCCCAGGGCGGTTAAGGTTAATTAAGAAATAAGTCCTTGTTTACTGTGGTAAAACACCTAGAATAGATCGGGCTACAATAGGATGAGTCTAAGTTTAGCCACGGCCTTCATGACTAAACTTAGACACATCCTATTGCAGCCCGATCTATTCTAGGTGTTTTACCACAGTAAACAAGGAATTATTTCTATTCTACCATACTGAAAACGTCACAATGTGGAGATGTTTCCTGAAAAAAAAAGATGTTCTCGTGTATTTATAACCGGATGAACACCCCTATACCCGACAAAAAATGCTTTGGCCCGCCAATTAATCAGAGCAAACAACTGAAAATCGCGTGCCTGAAATCGACACGGGTTGGAGAGTTCACAGTATGACAGCTTTTGGGGCGTGCTAAAACGCCATTAACGATCAAAATGATGCAAGCGTGACCCTTGGTTTTAGAATACATGTGAAATTCTCCCGTCATCCAATGATTGGATTGTGTACCAATCATACGTTCAAAAGGGTTTAATGACGTCAACAACTTTGAATAAATCTCCGCAGAATAAAAATGTTCTCCAACTTAATTGTCTCCATGATGTACGGCAAAAGGATATACAAGAACATACAGGCAGACGATAAATGTTGATATCCATTTCAACCCTTTTACCCTCCTGGGCGAGTTCAACTGGACACGCGAAGAAAATTATGACGTCATATAATCCACACTGATTGGTTGTGAGGTAGGATGTATTGGGCTTCCTTCTTTACATATAATAATGTTATTTAGTAAAACACATGGAGTGTGGTAGAATACAGGCGTATATTGTGTGAAAAGTGTAATTATGGTGTCATATTTCGTTACAAGAAAAAATTCTTTCTAAAAATCCCTCAAATATGCAAAAGAAGGTCAATGAGCACAGTTTGACCACTCATAAAGCCATTCAAATCGCAATCGCAATTATTTTGACGCTGATTTGTCAGTATGTCAACGAAATTTAATATTGTAGGTTTTTTATCGGAATTCCTGATATACCCAATCAGTACAATAAAACTGTGTCAGCTCAAACATAGTAAAAAGACTGAAATTCCTTGAGCATTGACCCTCCTCTATCATCGGCATTTCATGATGAACGCAAATAATATGCATACATATGGTAAATATCTATTGGTATAGTGAGATTCTCCCTTAAATTTCTATAGCATTGGAACAGTACAACATAACTTCGGCACATATCGCCTTCAATGCCGAAAAGTACTCGAAAGCAAGGATTTTGCTATTATTTATTCAATGCGAATGCTACAGCTTTATGTTGTCGATCCATTGAAATGTCTGTGCTTTGCTGGGCACTTTTCCCAATGAGTCATTCCTTTCGAAATGAGCCATTCCAATTGAAAAAACCCCCATCCGCGGTCGATGATTTAAAAAATAGGTTGGGGGTCGGGGGAGGGTGTCTGAGAGGGTGGAGTAGCCTATATATAGATTGAACCACCAGAGTCCAGCGTTTTATATTTGATCCAATGATTCCTCGAATTTTCTTTGAGCCTTTCTTTGTAATAAATTTACTATAGTTCACTTTAATATATTCTCCTCTCGAGCATAATATCCTGTCAATATTTGGTATATTTTTGTCTGGAATCATCATGTAAGTGTTACATGAACATACACTATGACATTAAATATAGGAATATATATCCCAGCTACAACAATGTAAATTATCAAATGAATATGCGGCATTAAATTTCTTCAATATTTCGGCAATTTTCCTAATAGTTTAATTAATTTGGAAAAACACTGACTGAAAACACCATATATACTATTTATTTATATTATTTGTATTTATTTATAAATATTCATGCATTTATTTTACATTTAGTAAATAAAAATACAAACAACAACCAATGATCTTAACCCTTCCCCAAATTGGGTGAGTTTTTCGGACCTATGTGATAGACTGCAAGGGAAAGCGAACGTTTACGTGAAAATGACATCAATTTATGAAATATGGAAAACAGAAAATCAACTTTCATGTGGATAATTCATGCATGTATTTTAAGACACAAAGCACTGCAAAAATTATTGATGACTGTTTTATATAATTATATACCAGCATAATAACTATTGTTCTCCACATACATGTACATCTACAGAACATATCGATCACTGTATACAACTCTGTATAGAACATCTGTTTTTGTGTTCGATAAAGTCAGTTCAGCCAAATTAAATTCGCCGATATAATTCAGTTCTTCGTAGGAGTGACCGTTGTCCGGTATTGTCCGTACGAGGATTGCTGACAGTCGATAAATTGGTCCGGGACCTCCGGCAAGCTGATAACTTCTCAGAAATCCCGTCGGTCGAACAGGGTTGTCTCGTCGTTCTCGACATGAATTGGTTAATATCGGTACATCGGTCCGTATTCCGATGGGCCGAGGTAATGGTATTCGAGCAGGTACACTCTGGATGAACTCCAATACGGAATGTTGATCTGAAAGTACATTTATATGTTTAGTTATCAACCTGGTATACACCATTACATCCACTACTAGTGCTATATCCCAGTTTTATGAAAAAAACAACCGAAAAGGCAATACTTTTAAGACTAACTATATTTGGTGTGAGCTTGTTGGTATATAACCGACTTCCTTGTATGTGGGGGTGTGGCTTATATAACCCACGACAGCTCATGAAAAATAAATACAGTTAGTCTTGTAAGTGCAGTAAGTGCTGCTTTTTCGAGCGTTTGGTCATTCTCCGGGAACTTAACAGAGCTTCTCAAATTTTATAGATAAAATTGTAGAAATTCAATTACGCTGGTGTACTTTTGTCATTTCAATTCTGACAGTTTGGACTTCTGTGAAATTTAAAATTGTCGATGACTTTTAAAAAGCCTTGCCTTGTAAAACCGCCATGGTATGTTACGCTCTGGTTAATATGTCAATTTACTAAATAACCTCATTCCACATCAAACATCAACTTACTTTTCATTCTTTGAGTCTGTATCTAGCTGCTCGGATTCAATGTAGGAATTCAGTCCAGAAAGTGGGGTTTTATGTTCGACTTTTCTGTATTTTTCTTCCAGAAGACGTTTTTCTTCTCTGGCGTTCTTCTTTCCCCAGATAAAGGGCGTGATCATCTCCATGTATAAACGGGTCGGGGACATCTGGTGTACTCTGGAGACCAGGTAACTGTTTTGGAGGCTTGCATCAGACTTAGTGAGTTTTGAAGAAGACATGATGTTCGTGTAGTGATGATCAGTCAAAACTGTTATATAGTTAAGACCTTGTAGATCTTTTATACCTGTTCTCAACGTCTCGTTGTCTACTCCAACAGGTTTATCGACGATATATAATCCATCCAATGTCCCCCCTTGAAGTTATTTTATGTAGTGATAAGCACAAAATTCCGGTACTCCACATTGCCATTGTTTTGAAATACAATTTGTTTAGGCATAAATATTCCTCCTCTCCCGTTTAACAAATTGGATAAATTAATCATGCGTTCTAACTTTAACTATAGTAGATGAGAAAAGTGGATCAAGCACTTGTCATGATTCGAGATATTCATTTACACCTTGTAGTGTGCTTTGAATGAACTACATAATCATTGTTTATGATGAGCTATATGTGTATGAGCTGAGGAATTCCAACAGCGAATGAATTAAAGTATCCTGTAGTGTTTATTTGGTCAAACCTCGCGGGTTTGTTAGCTCAAGAAGATAAGTTAATCAGAGCACCGGCGTGCAGCGCCATCAAACAGAACAGTCACTAGTTTAGTTGTATTGCAACTTTCCATACGGGTGCGTGGAAACACTTTACGAATGGGCAAGGCCCGGGGCGGGGATGGAGGGGGGGGGGGGGGGGCAGGAACAACTTCAAGACAGAGCCAAGCCACCGACTTAGTGGAGGAGTGGAGGCAAGCGAATACATGTTATAACGATTTTTGGAAGAAACATAAATCTTTCGGAAATCGTACTCTCAGAGAGTTTTGAACTGAAAGGGTTGTATTCAACAGTATACAAAAGATGAGGACGGACAAAATTTTGTAAAATTTGATTTTGATTGTAGTTACAAGCTTTCAGAAAATCACTTGTTGCATCGTCAGATAGAGTGGCAAAAGCAGCCACTCAACCCCTTCTCAAGTAGACTAGCAAAAGCCACTCTACCTGAGGACCGAGAAAGCGATTTTCTAAAAGCTTGTAACTACAGTCAGAATGGACTTTTACAAGATTGTGTCCGTCGTCATCGTGATTTTGGGGGAAAAAGCATGCTGGGTGGTTGTCAAACCAAAGCCACCTGAATCTGACAGTTTGAAGAAAAACGTATAGAACAAATCAGGTTGCCAAGGGTTATTACTAGTATCACAATATTCGTACATGTTCTCCAGTTGTGAAGTAATGACAGATATCTTGGAAAAGTGGCTCCGTATGTGTTCATGATCATGGCAAGTCACGTGATACTGATTCATTAGGTTAAAAAATCAAAACATACCATTTGAAACACGCTGTAGGCTACGATTTCCAAAGGGTTTATGTTTATTCCAAAAATCGTTATGCGCTTCCCCCCTCTCTTCCACTAACTCGATGACTTGGCTCTCTCTTAAAGTTGTCCCCCGGACCTTGTCCATTCGTAAAGTGTTTCCACGCGCCCTTATTAAAAGTTGCAATACGAGTAAACTATCTGGTTCTGTTTGACGGTGCTACATGCTGTTGCTCTGATTAACTTATCATCTTGGGCTAACAAATCCGCGAGGTTTGACCAAATAAACACTACTTTAATTCATTCTCTTTTGGGTTTCCTCAAGTGTTATACACATAGCTCACCGGGGAACAATGTATTTCATTCAAACCGTAGTACAAGGTGTAAATATCATGACGAAAATTGCTTGATCCATTTTTCTCACCTACTGCAGTTAAAGTTTTTATCCAATTTGTTAAACGGTAAAGGAGGAATATTTATGTTTAAACAAATTGTATTTTAAAACAATGACAATGTGGAGTACCGGAATTTTGTATTCATTATTACATAATAACTCCAAGGAGGACATGGGAAGGAAAAAATGTCTTCGATAAACACGTCTGTTGGAGTAGATAACGCGCTAAACGTTGAGAACAGGCATAAAAAGCTGTAAGTTCCTAACTATATACACCCCCGCACAGATGTTCTAAACATGTTAATTCCTTATATTAGAATGGAAACATGGAGTTGTATACATGGAATGATGTGCTATGTAGATGTGCATGTAGGAGAACAATAATTATTTATTATACTGATATATAATTATATCAAACAGTCCTCAATGATTTTTGCAGCGCCCGTGCTTTGTGCTTGAAATAAATGTATGAATTATCTACATGAAAGTTGATTTTCTCTTCCCGATATTCATTTAAAACACTCTAATTGCCATAAAATGATGTCATTGTCACGCGAACGTTCGCTTTCTCTTGGGCTACACTTTAAAATAATAATAAAAAAATAATAAAGAAATAATTATTCTACGAATTTCTTTGATAGGCATTTGAAAGTCGGCGTATATAACACAAGGCTATTATATATGAATAACAACTTCTTTATTGCTGTGGAGCTAACGTTTCGTTGGAGATCCTTCAAAACCGCTCTTTGAAAAAGTTGGGAGTATCTCCACAGCAATAAAGAAGTTGTTATCCATAGAATAGTTTTGTGTTAATTATTCTACTGTCGTAAAACAGCTAAGACCAGTCAAAGTTTGCCAATGAAGGTCGAATGGCCTGGGGGATCACCAAACGTGTAAAGTTACGTCATGTCGTATTACATCATGGTCAATCTGTTGTTTTACGGCACTGAAATATCTATTTCAATTTTACTATACACTAGAGGAAATATTG
Organism: Hanleya hanleyi; assembly: GCA_036873755.1. Taxonomy (NCBI): domain Eukaryota; kingdom Metazoa; phylum Mollusca; class Polyplacophora; order Lepidopleurida; family Hanleyidae; genus Hanleya; species Hanleya hanleyi. Next base: position 81,531 of record JAVTVY010027027.1, read on the forward strand.
CACGAAAGGGCGTAAAATTGAGGGATTCTTTCCCTGCTTGCAAGTTTACTAACATCCCCCCTATAGCTCTTTCCGGAAGGTGTCTGATCTCCCCCTGAATATATCCCTCTCTTTAAGATTAGAAATGAAATTGACAATCACAATTTATTCGTGAATAATATGCCAGTATGTAATCTTCGAGTGAAATACAATTTTGCAGGTTTTGGATTGAATAAAAGATTGAGTAAATTCTGTCTCATACAAATGCCTCATACCTTAGTATGTTGGGTGGGTGATGGGGATAACGGAGAAATAAAGCAATAAAATAGAATTATAGAGAATCGAAATTCATTCATTGTCAGATTGATTCTCTGATAGATAGAAGTGTAATGGTACCATGTATTGGTAAATATTAAGATGAAATTTGTTATATGCTCGGCGGCTGGATAACCATATACAATTTTGCAATAATCCGCCTGTTCATTCAGAACGATATCAGTCGTAATATAGTGGTTAAGGCCAGGTCCTTCCCGAGTGCATCATCTGTGAACGAAGGAAGAGTTTGCTCCCTTATTCCAATGAAACCTTGCTGAGTGTTCTCGTCCTGGAGAAATTTCATCACCCTTTCAATCCATCCATTTTCTGTTCGGATTCGTCTTTGTAGGAGTTGTTATGTTGACTGATGAAAGCTTGAAACATGGCACATACAGCTAGAAAATGACTGGTCCCACATTATTTGCTTTTTGGCCAGCGCAGGTTTAACCTATGACGTAATGGCAGCCATTTTGTCAAAGTGACCAACACCAATTTGGAATTCTGTATTCTACATCCACTAGACTGTGTCAATAGAACAGACGTAAAATAGGAGCTGAAATGTTTCAGCTTCTTAGCTTATCAAATCAATTTGACGTTAAATCAATTCGCATAATACTATTTGCTAGTAAATTCAAAATTGTTGCCATAGGATGCTCAGAAATTTGCCTTACTGATGTTTTTAGTGATTTAAAAAAAAAAACTATATAACCAAACATGTGTAAATATCAATATTTTGAAGACAATGCTACAAAACAAAGAAGTAAATAAGAATTATCATCATGGGTAAATTAAATCTGAAATGACGGCCATGATATAGCCCATCTGAAACGTGTGTTCTTTGAAGTGTTTCGTCTTTCTCCAGACTCACAGTTACGCATATTCCAAATGTGATATATTTTACACTCTGCACCCCAATATCATTTGGAGCACACTTGTATAATAATTCAAACGAAGCTTCACAAGAAAATTAAAAATGGCGACTGTGATAGGTTATCAGAAGTTTCTTGGACGTTTCTCGTCTTCTTGGGATATTTTTCATCGCAGAGAACAATGTTTTATGAGAACAACATCGCGTGAAATGGCTAATTACATCACAATCATTTAAATCTTCCTTGCATAATATTCCGCGAACCATCATGGGCTAATTACATATGACATTATTGATGTGTCACCAATTCTTTGGTGCATTTTCACTTTCAGACTTTTCCCCCTAAAGCAGTTGAATCTTTTAATTAGGACAATGTAGTTTCGTGCTCTTTGAGGCAAAAAAAACCTCCTGAAAATACAAAATATCCAATGACTGCCAATGGTCATCATTTTGTATCACCATCGGAAATCTTTAAACTTAACGCATTATTTAAACTCGGGTCAAATATCATGCTTTTATTATCGAATCTACGGTTCCGTCATATATTTCATATACTAGATGTAGAAGGCGAACGTATTACAGAGTCCCGTGACCTTCATAAACCATTTCTGTGATGGCCCTACAGACAAAAATGATGCGCGTTACGTGTGCCAAATTTCAAGCTTGTGGCATCAAATGCAAATGCTTTCTAATATTTCACAAAAAAGGAATCAATGTCTCGGGAAACAATGATCCTTTTCATATGTTTCTCTTTAGGAAAATAAATCTTACTTAATTTGCAGGTCAGGAAAAATTGAGGTGTCCTTGTGAAAAAATATCACACGCACTCAGGCACGGCTCATTTCATACTCAAAATTTCATCCATCTTCATCAGGTAAAACCAGTTATTCCGCGATATCGATAGCACAAGCTAGGATAATTAATCCATAATCTAGGGTATCTTTCGGATATTCGTTGTCATACTGCATGTGATATGTGTTATAGATTCCAGTCAGTATGTTTTAGTATGATGGACCGAGCATCCCCGCGTGTATCGATCGATTCTTCGGGCTTACATACTTGGGCTTAAGGGGATGACGCGGTGATAATTATTTGAATGTCGTGCAATAGGAATTCAGACTATCTAATTTGGTGTATTCTTGGAGGAAAATCCCATTATAGCATATTTGACATGCATGTAGATCTACATACATTAAAATCAATCATCTTCGGCATTGCAATATCCCAACCAAATAGATGTAGCGATTTTCACCATCGCGTGAAGGTAAATCCAAGTCAGACAATTGTACGCGGTATTAAGACCTAGTTGCCGTAAACTATATAGTGTGAAATCGGTCACATGTGAAATTACATGACAAGAAATATCAACTTCATGACAACAGGTTCGATCAGTTCAGAGGTGTCTGAAATTAGAGTTACAATTTCGAATGGTCGTCTGCAAAATAGAGAGCATGTTATTTAATTCGCGTTTAAACGCGTCAATAACGCTCTCCTGGTGTCAGAAAGTGGAACTACTGACTTCGCCGTATTCAAATTGGCTCATATACCAAAGATGGATCCGAAACTCTGCACAGAAACGGAGATATCATATTTACATGAGATCATTACTGGTCCCCTGTCTGCGTTACATAAACTCTTTGTTGTGACAACAGCGGTTGAGATGTACACTGTTGACCGTTAATCTCACAACAATGGGAAATTGCAATAGCAACTACTGATGGCACAATTGTCGTAATTGCATGTGTCATTTCAGTTCCAGCGATAACATCACTTCCATCAGGGGTCAAGGGCCAAATGTCAGAGCATGTGTGTGTTCGATTGGACGGTCGACATTGCGTTATGGCGCTACGATAGGGCTTTAAGGCGATAAGAAATGGAGTTAAGTAGTTGAGACAGGCGTTAAGGCGTTGAAGCAAACGTTGTGATGATCGTTAACGTGTAACGAGAGGTTGTAAGGTGTAACGCCGGGCCTTGATGGGCGTCATCGCGTTACTGTGTTTACATCCATAAAAATAACCCTAACCGTCAACATGAATCATCTTTCTTCTGCTTGCGAACGGACGTTCACCAGATACTACGATATGATTTTTTTAACTACGATATGATGTCACGCCAGAAGGCTTTCCATATAGACACTAATGGGCCAAATAGACACGATATAGAACCGAGGGAGCACAGGCCGATGCCGATATTGACAGCGTACCGATTCTGAGAGTTTACTGACTGATACTGGAGGCCTACCCACTGAAGCTGAAAGATCGGCAGTTGATAGTCTGACAACATCCCAGGGAAGAGTCCAGGCAAGTCTGAGTGAGCAAGTACCCAACTTGTGGGATCGTACTGTCACAACGTCTGTTGATACCCACGTGGCTGCGATCGAGAACCCCGGAAAAGATAACTTACGACAGCCTACACAGGGACGGCGGAGAAGGGGGGGGCATGTCTCCCCAAAATTGGTTAATGCGACTCATTGGTTGATACGGTTCATGAAAAAAATGAATGGCGTTAACCCTCTACATACGGTTGGAGAAAAATATTTACGGATGGAGAAAAATAGTACAGCATTTATTCAAAATATGAATAATATTATTGAGCAGTGATGTTCACGTGTGAGGAAGAATTTATATACAACAGAATATATGATCAAGGACATGAGTGCAGTGACAAGAAACGGTCCATCCTGGAAGGTTCTTCTGACGGGTGCATTCACATGAATGCATCCGGGGGTCGGGGTTAATTTCCTTTCGCTTTGTTATGCAAGTCGTGATATCGATCTCTCAAATCTGCATGATCACACGGCTGATGAGCTGAAGGTATTTGCGTTACTAAAAGCATTTAGAAATTACCTATTGTTGGCCGCTAATTGTGGAGACATAGTTTCATATTTAACAGTAAAATAGTTAGCATATTTAACAGTAAAATGAAGAACCTCACTGCAAACGCTGCAAAATCTGGATCTTCCCCTCGATCCTTTTGGCGCCTGATGCGCCGACGTCAGGGAAACTGTATACCTTCACATTTCCTTGATCCAAAAAGATAAAAGCGTATACGTTGAAGGAAAAGAAGACATGTTCAACGTACTGGGGAGCTACTGGGAGCAACTAAGTAAATGACCCACTGCTAATATTCAAGGAAAAGATGCAGTGCATGAAAAGTCACGAAAAATAGTCACTGATATTGGTCCAGGTCAAGGAATTAATGATATTCGTATCGATAATGAGGTGATTGGTCATGTAATCGCTAAGATTAAGACAGGCAAAGCCAGTGGTATTGACCTTATCCCAAACGAATTCTTGAAGTTTGGAGGAAATGTTGTGATAACATCTCTAAATAAGTTATTCAGTTATTTTAAGCTGTGTGAATCATTTCCAGGGGAATGGCAAAAGGGCATTATCAAGCCCATATATAAAAGTGGTGATGTTCATGACCTGTCTAACTATCGAGGAATTACCTTAACCTCAAATGTATATCAAGTTTTTGTTGGTGTCATGGAGAACCAAATAATGGATTTTGTAGAAGGTAATAATCTTCTCGGTGAACTACATGGTGGCTTCAGACGGACAGAAGAGTTGAAGACCAACTGTTCATTTTGAAAGGAGCATGTGCCTTACGCAAGAACAAAAAAAATGAAGACTTATTTGGCATTTCTTGACATCTCTAAGGCATTTGACACACTATGCCGAGATAAACTCTTCTGCTCCGTCTGGGATCATAATATCCAAGGCAAACTTTGGCGCATAATCAGATGTTTATATAGCCAGGTACAGAGTAGAGTGATATTTGGTTGCTTGGAATCTGATTGGTTCTACGCTGATAATGGGGTCAAGCAAGGATGCATCTTGTCACCCACGTTATTTTGTCTTTTGATGAACGACTTAGCGAAGGACTTGAACGAAAATAACTGTGGGGTATATATGAATGCTACGCACATACCCGGTCTTTTCTATGCGGATAACATCGTGTTATTGAACGAAAGCGAATCAGATCTGCGAAAAGCATTGGCTATCGCATCAGTATTTGCATCAAGGTGGAACCTAAGTTTCAACGGAAATAAGTCCGGAATTATGATAATAGGCGAAAAAATACAGAAAGGAAGAAAGTGGAATTTGGAGGCGACCAGCTTGAAGAGTGTGGCCATTATATGTATCTTGGCATTGTATTCTCGAAGTTATTGAGCGACCATGAACACATTTCCACATATCTGCGGAATCAGAAAGAAGAATCAGAAACTTCTTGGAAACATGTTGACCACTCTGACAAGTTATTTCGACTTTAATAGATGTTTACTCGGTGACACACTGTGGAAAACCTGTTCTTTGCCGGCTTTATGCCATGCAGCAGGTGTATGGTTTACGAATTCGGCAACAGACAATAGGCTGCTCCTCTCTTTCCAATATAAAACTGGCTCAAAAACCCTGGGAAATCCTGGCTTTCCCGCCTCCGAAGCCGTTTTAGGGGATCTAGGATGGATACCTTTAAACACGAAACTAGACATCCTTCGCGTTCGTTAGTTCGAAAGGCTTTCGGCTATGGAATGCTCGCGATTGACGAAGGTAGTCTTCAATGATTTAAGAACACACTGTGATAACGATGGACGCTCCTCTTGGCCGTATTTTGAATACATGAATGCGCTATTTCAAAAGCACGGATTAGATCACTTCAGTCAACGTGGAATCACTGTAAATGCTAATAGTTTTGAAAAAATATGCAGATTAGAATCTATAAACAAGTGGCGGACTGATATGAATGCTAAGTCCACCTTGTCGCTTTACGCGCGTTTTGAAAAATACCCAAGCACTGCAGAATATCTTTTGTCTTGTAGTGATTTCTACGAATCTTCCCTTAAGTTTAGGGCCAGAAGTAATACGCTTGGTCTTCAAGTCGACCAGGTCCGATGGCAAAGATCTGATTCTGATCAATGTCCGCTGTGCCAAGAATGTAGGAAAACAGTGTATGAATCTCTTCAACTCTCATTACAAGCACGAGGACATGAACATATATGGCACGATTTTTTAAATGCTAACGACACTTCTAAACTATGTACTTTATATGGGGACAGTTGTTTTGACCTTGATAATCTTACAGGGGGTGAATTTGACCGTGGCATTCAGAATTTCTTAAGAGACGCCTGTGCCTTAAAAAAAGGTCTGAATAATTTTAGATCAGTTTTATAATCTCGCTAGTCACCAATATCTATATTTTATTGCATGGTATACTGTATGTAACTCTTTTATTAGTATGTATACAGTATGTCTGTCTTTTATTAATATGTATAAGGTGCGTGAATGTTTTCTGTTTTATTGGTATGTATACGGTATGTAACACTCTTTTATTAGTATGTATACAATGTGTATTTGTCTCTTAATACTATGTATACGGTATATAACTGTCTTTTATTAGTATGTATATACAGTGTGATACTGTTTTTTTATTAGTAAGTGTATGGTATGTAACCGTCTTTTATTAGTGTATATACGGTATGTAACTGTCTTCTTTAGTATGTATGCGGTATGTAACTGTCTTTTATTAGCATGTATACGGTATGTAACTGCCTTTTATTAGAATACATGTGTTTCTAACTGTTTTATCATATTTCAATATGTGGACGCGTCAAGGATAACCCGCCCTTGGAGCCCCCGATGTAAAAGTGTAGTTCCCAATAAATTATTATTATTATTATTTAGTTCACAAGAAGATTATAAACGGGGCGACAAACGTTTTCACATATTCATTTGTTGGATCCATTGATAAAGCGTACCACAGGCCCGCAAAACAGTTTTTGGGGGTGTGGGCGGTGATATTGGGTTGAAGTGTCGAAATATGGAGCCTCCATATATAACCCCATGCTTTATATAAATCCACAACAAGGTGTGAAACGGACTTTGGGTGAATCGAGAAATAAACGGTTTACCGCCAAACAAAATACATCAGCATATTCTACAAGTATCACTTTATATATTCCGGTCGTCAAATTAGTAAATTTGTGCAATTTTTTACCTTTGCCGGGCGATTCAAAATCCAATCTAACTGTCCATTCCATCCAGGAACTGTGAGATTATGGCGGGCTTCGTTCTCAATTCGGATTGGTCAATCGCGACAGCTGATCAGTGCGTGACCTCTCTTGCCGGAGGCGTGTCGCGACTGACCAATCAGAATTGAGAACCAAGCCCGTCATAATCTCACTGTTCCTGGATGGATGGACAGTTACGTTGGATTTTGAATCGCCCGGCAAAGGTACAAAATTGCACAAATTTACTAATTTGACGACGGGAATATATAAAATGATACTTGTAGAATATGCTGATGTATTTTGTTTGGCGATAAACCGTTTATTTCTCGATTCACCCAAAGTGCGTTTCACACCTTGTTGTGGATTTAGGCTTTTGTTTGGCGAGCCTGTGAGCGTACGTAACGTCTTCCAATCAAATTTTACGTTTGTATAAATGCGTCTACTAAACAGATATATTCTACCGGTATACAATGTGAAGATGACCAATATTCCGCCGATAATATTACATTTGAATATAAACCCGGTTGACAAAATGCCGATTTATTTTTTAATACCGTGTTTCTAATTACGTTTTGGGTCACGGAAAGCGAGTGTTTACGAAATCGCCTAGTGAAGATAGAAAAAACCCTGAAAGTACATCAAATATCTCTCTTTTGGATATCGTTTTTGGATTTTGGATGCTCATTTATAAAGGAAAGCGTGCTAATCATCATAACAAGAGTATCTTTTTCCAATCACATTTCCATAAATGCGTCTAATAAATCATATGTCATATGAAGATGACAATCCTCTGTCATTCCTATTAAATATCAAAATACTTCAGTGGAGAATACCGTTTCTTGATTAACGACCATTTATGGATTTACGTATAGAAAGCGTGCTCTCAAGAAATGGTCCGTGGATCTTTGGAAACAGAAAAATATCTCGCAAAATAACGCCATTTAATAACCATTATACGACACGATATGATGGGATATTTTATTATGATTATATGAATTGTACATAGATCAAGGGAAGATTATTCCCAAGAGCATTTTAAGTTATTATTTCTCTTCGTTCTAGATTGCTCCCAACAAAAATAAATCTCTCTCAGACCCCTTCTCCGTGGAATTATCTTATTATAACAAACCCTTTATCCCATCATTCTGTTCCCACAATGAAGTCCTTATTTGAAGCAAAATAACAAATTACAAGCGTCTGGTCCGTCACTCATAATTCAGCCGTCGTCCATTAGAGAATATCCGCGTCCATAATCCAAAGACCTATTCCATATTCCATATAACAGTATTTGCACCAAATTCAAAAAGACAATCATAGTATACATAAACATAGGCTTGTTTCGTGCAAGAGAGAAGCGGTCAACAGTTTTCAATGATGCCGGCAAGACAGCATGATGTTCCAAAAATATCAAATCCGTATCGCTGATCGGTATTCTTAATCCATAATATTCGTTGTAAAATCGTCATCTAAAGAATGATGTATCTCAGTCACACTTTGATTGTGACTGTTCATATGAGTATCATGAGGATCTTGAAGTACATGGGTTCATACGACCCCTAGCCCCGGGTTAAGCGAAATTAGACACAAGTTACGAAACGTAACGCCATATATCTTGCACGCTACGCTCGTATTTTGCTATCAGCATGCGATATGTATCGCCAAATTTGAGAAACTTTGAGTAGAGGCGCTTGGTGGTGTAGTCCTGTTTTATAAGTTTCTGCAACAATGTTTTGTGACGTTGATTAAAATCGTCAGATTTAGCACAGGATCTAGCAAATGCTACTAGGCGTGATATGTATACGCCATATGCAGGTCCCACTGGAATATTACTGTCCAAAAAGGGATAGTTTACGATGTCGAAATTGGCAATTGCTGAGGTGACTGGTGAAGTAAAATCAGTTAACCTCAGCTATTTTGACATGGACTCGAATGGGAATTGTACATTGGCAACAAATTATTTGCTGATGCGGATGTCTTATTCACGAGGGCTGCACCCCATCTGTCTTGAATAACCCCCTAACAAATAACCCCTTACTTCTTCTTTTTCTCCTCGACCCATCAAATAACCCCACCACAGTTATGGCGCAAGAAAGTCACACATATGAGGTGCGGGCTGCTGAGGGGGTCCTGCGTCATACGGGAAGACTAAATAAGTTGTTGGCTGGAATTACTTTGCTAATTTGGCCATCCTGCACTTATTAAGAAACGGTCTTATAGTGTTGGTGGTGAGTTATCGGTGACCGTGAGATGGAAACATGAAACACATACTCAGAAGTCAAAGAAGATATCTGCAACACATCCTTGGTGTCCACAGAGGGGACACCCCATCAAAATATTCTATGTTAAGTCCACATACTGATGATGAGCACATTCCAGGAGCCTGTTCACCAGATCCTGGGATTTGCGGCAGCGGTTCGATAACAACGACACAGCCCTTCGGGATGGAGAACCACGTTGAAACTTTAATACCGGTAGAATATGAGAAACCGGAGGAAGACGACGACCTGATCACCGTGTATTACAGGAACAGAAATTGGTGTCTCTGAATAAATTGGAACTGTATTTAGCGAGAGTCCATAGGAGCTACGGTAATGTAACAAAATTGATTTCGCCATTCAGGCGACTTTGGTGATGAGATCGTAGATGTAACAAGTTAGAGATAACAAGGTGCTGAGATGCTAAACTGAAGTATTGGCATTTGATTTTATTGTGTAGGCCTAGTGTTCATTTTGGTTTTTCTTCTGTGTATTTTCCCAGCAATTCCTACATTTAGTGGAACTTTTGGAGGGCACTGCAGATCTAAACTTCCACTGAGGGAAGATGTCTGACAAAACTTTGCTAAGATGTAACTATAAACTGTCAGGACTGTGTGAACGAGTTGTCAAGACACATGCTTGGAAAAATATTGGAATTTATTTCCTAATGATATACATCCAAGCATATTTGGTACTGATTAATTACATGTAACTTGATGGAAGTCACATAGTTATAAATATTTTTGGTGTTGAATTACAGTAGCTTTTTTTAAAGATTGTATTTCATGAATATTTCTTAAGGAATGTATGGTTGCGGCTTTCGAAGTTCTTAACATGTAAGAGAACTTAACATACGGAGTTAAAAAAAAATATCGTAGTAAATTTCGGAACCTAATCTAACTTTAAATTGAAAAAGTATTGCATACATTGAGTAATCCTTGGAATAGAGGTAATATTGTGCTTATTTAAGTCATGTATCATACACATACAGTGTACGCTGGTATGGTGGCAGATGCCTAACGAAATCCATCTCTTTTTCTAGGTTTTACGGTAATCACTAGTTGAGTCATAACAATGGTAGAGGTATGTATCTTATAACGTTAAGTTTAACAAAATGAAGTTATAGGTATCAAGTTAAAAGAGTATGACGTTCTATACATGTAGCATGAACTATATTTTAACTTCGCGGAAGTAGTTGTGTTGAAAACTCTTTTTTTAGTGTAGTCTTATATCATGTATTATTAAATAACTATCTATGATATGAACACAATACAAGGAAATCGGCCTGCTTCATATGGCCACCAAATCGGGCCAATTTGAGGAAGGCGGGCCAATACGGGAAAACAGGGCCAATACGGGAAAACAGGGCCAATATGGCCTGGGCCAATATGACTTTCAACATGGCGATGTTGACGATGAATGATCCTCGATTCGTGATCTTCTTCGAATTGTTTCACTGTATTCTCATACTGTGAATGGATATTCAGTACCTTCTGTGATACTTTTGGATACCGTAGATCTTTTCGTATCGGTACACAAACCGTGAAATCAAGTATGGTGAGTCATACAGAAATAGGCTATATAGTGGCGCGAGCGTGGCATCGATTTGCCAAGCACAAGCAGACGACAAAACAGTTATCCAACACTTACAACAGTGCACTGATGAACGAAGCAATGACAACAGTAATATTTTAGGACAGAAGATGATGCCATACATGTATTTGCAGCTAGAAGAGCTAATCACTTGCGAATGGTAACGATAGTTATTAGATGTGAACGAAACACCTGAACGATGATGTTGAAAACTAGGGTCTCAATAGGTCTTCGATTCTCAAACCGGGACTGGATTTGGATCAATTCACCATATTTCAAGGTTGTATTTTGCCTCTACATTCTCATTAAATAAAATTAGTGCTTCCATGATATATAATGTATGGTTCAAATTTGATCTGCTTGTATCTGTTCGACTCCCGTTTTCTACGTTGAAGAACCCCACCCAGGTTGAAGATGATCGGCCTATTCATCATCCCGATTATCGCCGTCGATTATAGCGTTACTGTAGAGGGGATCCACTTTCTGACTGTAGTGGGACATCGAAACTACATTAATCGTGGGAAATAAGGAAAGAAATATATATCCTGATTATGAATTATAATCGATGAAAAACAGGTTGCTGGTGAGTTATTTAATAAAAATGTCATTAACCAAGTGTTTTCATATTGGCCTGGTTATAGGTCCTCGGTCAGCCGTATTGGCCCTCGGCCTGCGGCCTCGTGCCAATACGGCAGACCTCGGACCTATAACCAGGCCAATATGAAAACACTTGGTTAATAACATAATATTTTTGTCACGTTGCTCTGAAAAGTTAACTAAACGACATGACTTATTAAATGTGTTTACAGGGAGCATTCATTTGCATTTATGGATCAATGCTGCCTTTTTAAATACTAATATTTTAAGGTGACATGAATAATAGACATATTATTATTGGGTATTTTTTTTTAAATCCATGGTTGTTGATTGAGTCGCAGTGGTGCTATGACGACAGAATGCTCAGTCCCAGTGCTACGACCTTGCTCCCACGAAGGTGAGACGAGATAGGCATCAGCTGTGGAATGCCACGTGGATATCTAATTTAGATTTGAAATAATGACATGTTGGTAAAGTAAAGCTAGGCAAGATGCTAACGATGTTTAATACTTGTTCATGTCAGTTATTTTTGACAGTATTTTGGTTATTTGGGGATTACACTATCTTAGTATAGCACAGATTCTATTGCAGAAAATTGGTCAAGTCTCAAGCGGGATTCGAACCAACGACTCCGAGAGTAAGAAGGCACCTAATCTCCAGCACTATATGTCGGCGATCTGAACCATTCTTACAAGAATAGGAGGAAGCAGATTGGCAGTCTTGAGTTATTTTTTGGTTTATTTTCAAAGAGACAATCATAGGGTTATGTATGTGTATAGCGCCTGAACATCATAACGTATTTTGCAGAATTATTTTTTCTACTGTGAGCAAGTGCGTAGGGAGTTTGGGGGATGTTCTCTGTCGTAACTGGTTGAATTAATACTGTGAGTTTTCTGGTGCTAATAACGGTGATAACAGTTTTATACTTAAACAGGACGTAATGCATTTACGAGCTCTGAGTCAAATAATGTATTTTCTCTTTATTGATAAAAGGTTGAGCATGAAAGATTTGATTTCGTGATATACATGTATTTCAATTTTGTTTTTTGACCATTTCGATTTCTTTGTATTGTTTTAGAGTATTATGCTGATGAAGTTTTGTTCGTTGATTCTATTTTTTTTATGGAATTGATTATGTTCATTGATCGTGTATGTTTGTTGAAAGAAAAGAACTGTATTTTGAAAGAGAGAGAGAGAGAGAGAGAGAGAATTAAGGTTAAACGTCGCGTTCAGCAATATATCAGCTATAGCGACGATCAAACAAAATTCTATAAGTGTATCCAACAAAAACAAGTCAACAACCCAGCAATCCAGAAGTAATCAACACAACACTCCAAAAACATGCACATACATTAAAACTTATACAACAAACCGAGTTCTCTCAAATAACCTGAAATACGGTCTTCTTTTACCCGACTAAAAAGATCCTCTAAAGTATCTGCTTGATGAAAAGAATCTCTTAGAATCTGAAAATCTATGCAGTCGATCAGAATGTTTTATTGTTCTTCTTCTTGTTGTTCTTCTTCTTTTGACTTTTTTAAATACTTTTTGAAACACTTCTGCAACACTTTTCAACCTCCGCCTTCAAGCACTTTGGAAACCATTTGCAATTTCTCTGAGATATTTGGTTGAAAGAATTCTTCTTTCTTCCTTCGTTGATTTCCGTTCAGTCAATTGTCAAGTCATCTTACGTCGGATTCTTCACATCTGAAACTATTTCCACAAACCGTTCAACCGCTTAAATTCAAAGGCTGACAGTCGATAAATCAGTCATTGTCTTTAGCTATAACCAGGTTCACTGCATGTATATACGTATTAAGATCATTGAAATGCTTAGAAATCAAGGACGATGAATGACAGCCTTGTCAGTGGTTCAACTAATTTGCATTTTAGTACTTCTAGTACCTGGTAATCATTTTATCTACCCAATCTAGATCTACATGTCAAATTGTTAAGAAGTAGCCAAGTAACGCATTACGATTATTAATAGATAATACTTGGTATGAACTTACAGATCATGCATCATAACAACCAAATCAACAATGACGTTTTAAATGTATGGGGACAACTCCCCAACTTTCGCCGAATTATAATATTTAACGTACAGAACTGACAAATTGAATTTGGTTTGAAGTGGCTCTTACATATTCAAATATGTTTTGAGAAAAATAATAATTTAGCCATCTGTGGGAATTGAAACCAAGACCCTCCAATCCGTGAAGTTGCACTTACCGTCTTAGTTATGGCGGCCCATTTGTAATACTCACAAGTGATTTTATGAGCACCTAGTTTTTTACACAGAAATGATAATTTAGTATTAAATTATGTCTTCGCGACATACCCCCCCCCCCCTCCCCGCGAAAGAATAATTTAACCGTGCACGAGAATCGAACCCAGTGAAGTTGCTCTTCTCATCTGAGCTAAGCTGGTTCAACAAAATCCCATGAATCATCACAATGAAGGCTAATGGGTATTGCAGTATGCGCGACTGGCATGACAGTTTGATACAGATTTGTTTAATTTTTTTTCAGCACAGATTTCCCATCTTATATGTTATCGTCGTCTGTTAGAAGAGGAGTTAGCGAAACTCTCGGCGCATTCGTAGCAGCCTCTGAACAGGCTTGGCCTAGCATGACAGATGAGATGAAATAATTTATATAGAAGGGCAGAACAGAGCGGCAAAGTATTTATTGTGCAGATGATACCACATGTATGTTAAAAAGTGTCTTTATTCCTTTAGGAATGTTCGATAAGGCCTTCACCCCCGTTCCATGGGTTTCATAGATCAAATTGCTGGACCTGATACTGAATTCAATGAAAATTAAATTTAAATTGTCCATTTTATTCGGTAAAGTAAGTGAGAACGTAGATTTTAGCCCTATATTGGTTTGGCTTTCCAAATACTTGAAAATCTTTCTTCATTGGAAAACTCTGTGGGATGTCCTCTTCTTCAACCCTCGTCACCGAAGGTTGCTGGAGGATTTTTGTTTTGTTTATATGGTATATTTTACGTGTCTGTTTGTATGTCCGCGCAGAGAAAAGTACGCGAAAGTACTTAACAGATTTACATTATATATTTGGCATACATATGCGGTACAGTTACAGGACTGTTCCCGCCTCCTAAGAAGCTGATTAGTTAAAATCATCGGCAGCTCTCTTGGATTGATCTAATTTCCAACAAACTTTCCGAAGAAACGACTGAACTGAATGTTTTGAAACTTGACATACATGCTACTTGGACCAAGGCACCATCAACTCGATCAAGGCGACTTGTTCGGTGCATTCAATATAGACGGCACGGACCAAAAATCGTTGGATTTTCCAGCAACGGATTTGAACGGGAAAAGTGAGAATACATATGTTATCTGACCCCGCAATACCTAATATTGTGGTTTGGAAGTCGACAATCACTTCCCTTGGCACGGAGAAGATAGCAGATGGTGCTGTTTCTCTACAACGAATGGTACGTGTCACGTGGATCTTCCATCAATTAATCCTATGGGCTAAGCCGTTTCTGATTAGGATAACCCGAAAATCCACTGAAATGTGTTTCTCTGTATTACTGTCACAGCCTCAGGTTTTGACTACAATCTCACTTGTTTAGTAAATGTCCTACATCGCCTGATCATGGCTTGATCGAAGCGTTTCTGGCCGCTCAGATGAGTGTATCCTACAGTTTTTCGAAACTCATGAAGTTTGTTGTCATTCACAGCATCCCATAATTTTTTTTCCACATAATCGCAGATAGAGGGTTTGAAATCGCTATATGGGATTCCAACAGGATCAACCTTATTATCTAGGGCTGCCTTAGCCATTTCATCAGTTCAGTATTTCCTTGACGCCAACGTGGCTAGGCAACCAAGAAAACGCATCAATCAGTTGATGAAATCTACGGTCATATAATTGTGGATGAGTTGAAGTTCCACTCTTAATCGCTTGAAGGCATGACAGTGAATCTCAGAATATGACATATTTACCTCCGATATTGAACCCAATACCTTCTAATGCTAACAATATAGCTTTGGCTTCAGCAGTGAAAATCGAACTTTTACCTGGAATTCTGTATTTTGAAGTACTAGGTAGATGCTCACGCATTTGTCTGGTTAATTTAAATAAAGATCTAACGGACGAGTAGCATATTGTAGGAAGTTCTGTGTTGATACTTTCGACTGGGACAGGAATTTTATCGAATTTCATATTGGTATATTAGAATTTTCTTGTCTTGATTGTTAGTGTAATCAATTTTATTATCTATGTAACCGTTTTAAACTGTGTTCTGTTTGTTTTTTATGCATTATTTTTCAAACCCTTCGAAGGTCCCCATCCCTCTAACTGCACCTGGTGGTGATGATTTGTTAATAATTATTATTATTATTATTACCTCTATTTCCTCCTCGTGGAGAGCATATATCAGGCATATTCACAGTAGCAATCAGTAGAAAATAGGAAGATAATTACAGCTGGTTACAGGCAAATTCCGTGGTTATTTACAAGGATAATTAAACAATGGGTGAAATCGTTCTTGTGTGATTAATTACTGTCAGATGTACAGTTTGTTAACGTTATGCACAAGACGACAGAGAGGCTGTCACTACTGAAATTACAATTTACTGACATTGTGTACGAATTTCAGACACGCTATCCTAAACAGCTCTAGATCTTCATGCAATAGATTATACTCTATTGTTCCCCAATCATGATATGCAGTAGATTCCAATCAGAAAGACAATGGAGAAACACACTGAATCGGATATATTCAATGTTAATAAATCTACACCACAGTTCGTCCCTCGAATCTTCCAAAGAATCACAGTGAAGCACTATATGTTCCAATACATCACCATACATTTTCCCACTTTTATGACAGAGTTCTTTTCCTTCGATATTTTTGATTGCCGCGCACAATGACGCAATAAATTGTATGCTTTCCCTATGCTCTGGATGCCTGTTCGCTATTTTCCACCACCCAAATGGTGGCAGCGTGTGGTGAACTCTAACGAACCTATCGAAGTCACAGTGTTCGCGCATCCGTTGTAACCATTCCCGCTGTTCGTGCATATGTACAGTGGTTTTAACTAGTTTTTTCCCCATTTTTACTTTGAGGGGAATATATAGCCTTTAACTTTCCGATGCAGAGGTTATGTATTATATGATGTGATATGTGCACAATATTCATCTGTTTTGTAATTGCCCGACCGTCTTTATTATTGTATGTCTCGAACTCAGTGTCAAGTCCTGAATCAATAGTATTTGTAAGATTTCTGTGGAGCTGACCATTTATGCTTAAAAAAGTTGGTACCCCCAAGTCGGTGAGCAGCATGGGTTTTGTACCATGTATGTTGCCTCATGGGCAAGATTAATTCATCGACACGATGATTGTACATGGATAGTCACACATGTCCAGCTAATCATATCGTAGTTAGTTATATCGTCGCTATATGGTCGAAATAGCGCTGAACGCGACGTTAAATTCTAACTCACTCACCCTTAAAAAAGTTGGAAGTATCTCCAAGGAATCGTCAGCTTCATAGCAATAAAGATTTTGTTATCCATAGAATGACCTTGTGTTAATGTTTGAGATGTTTTAATTGCCTTTCTTATACTGTGCAGTCATATATATACTACAATTTGATAACTGATTGAAAATTCAGTGGCAGCTAAATTCGAATTCTGTGATACACGAATACTGTTATGTTTTAAATAAAGAAGGATTGAGGTCAGTTTAAGGTCATAAATTCCTTTTCATGCATCCTTTTCACCTAGTTGACCGAACAGTACAGAAATGGTAGCTTTACTGTCTGTGTTCTAAAATGAACTATAACAATTTAATCGGTTTCTCTCAAATAGGATTAAGTGCTTGACCTGGGTAGATTTAATTACAGCTGAGTTCATTCTTCAAGGGGCATTTTACCCAGGCTTCTGTGAGCTACTCTGCGTTTGACATGAGATTGTCTTTTTGCTGTATGTCCATGTCTATCAACGAATAAACACCTTGTTTTGAACAATGTCTCAGAATTGTATGGAAAATCGTCAGAGGCAATCTAAGTCGAATCTTAGAAACGTTGCCATTACGGTTGCATGTATGGATCCTTTAGGTGAGATTACAACACAAGCCCTGAAATCTCATAAATACCTGTTAAAATTGAGACATCATCATCATCATTTTATTGGCTCAGACTTCTACAAGCATGGAGCACATACATCTTAAGAGTTACAAACATAACATGGCGGTTACCCATTCTCACCTCACCTTGATTTAAACAGCTCTAGGCCCAGTTTAATAAACATACACAGCTTATAGGTTATTTTTCTATTTGCATTTAGTAACAGTACAAAATGATAAATATCCCGTGATCTTGTGTAATATTCGGGAATTAACTTATCTCTTACTGTTTTTAAAGCATCGCATTCTTTCAAAAAATGGAATTCATCCCCCACCTTAGATTTATCACACAAAATACACAATCACATTTCCCGAGGTCGATTGCTGTACCTCCCAGTTTCAATCGGTAAATTATGGCTAGATAATCTAAAACGAGACATACAAACCCTATACCTTAATGGTAGCTCGTTTAAATACCGCTCAAATCTAAAATCTGTTTTAAATAGCTTATACAAGTCACACTTTGTACTTTCAGATATAGTAGCGTGCCAATCTTGTTTAAACTGGTCACACAATCGTAATTTAACTGAATGGCTAACCCATTTAGAGTTAACTCTATCCTGATCGTACCATACATTTGCCATATCGCATTTATCTAATATGTTTTTAATCTGCAAGATCCATGGTGATGAGTAAATCCCTCTCTCATGCAGGAGATAAATGGTTTGATACGTCACGGAACTTAATTTATTTTCTTTACCATAAACTAACTTTAACCAGAAATTTATCATTCTTGCATGAATTATTACTCTAAGTGGGTATCTACCCAATTCACCATAAACCATAGCAGACATAGTGGTCATCTTCACACCCAGTATATGCTTACAAAAAGATAGATGTATTTTCTCAATGATGTCCGAATTAGATTATCCCCAAATTTCGCAGTTATATAATAGAATAGGTAACACAAGGATATCAAACAAGTTAAGCTGTAGTGACAGTGGTAATCGGTGCGTTCTACATTTCCCAATCAGTGCATACATTGCTTTACGGCCTTGTTCTGCCAATTGTTTTACACATTGATTAAAATTACCATCAAAGGCGAAACCAATCCCTAGATAGTTAAAGTAATCCACCATTTCCAGAGACTGCCCCGAGTATATAAATTGCATATTTCTGCTGTTAACTCGCCTCCTACTGAATATCACAACCTTAGCCTATAGTATTGGACCCTTCTACGGAGGTAATGTTAACTGTTAATATCTTGAGTTAACAGAGAGTACAGTCTAATCACAACCTTTGTTTTAGGTATATTTACAACCAGCTTCCATTTTTTACAGTACTCGTTAAGTACATTAAGTCCCTTTTGAAGACCTGATTTGCTTTGTGAAAAAATTACCATATCATCTGCATACAATAATAATTTGAACATGATTTCAACACTATCAAATTCTAATTCTACTGCTCTATTACCACAATCTGATAAAAAGCTTTCCAAATCATTTACAAAAAGAGAAAATAATAAAGGCGATAGATTCTCTCCCTGGCGTACACCCCGAGCACTGGTAGAATATTCGGATATACACCCATTTACCTTCACACACGATTTGATATCATCATACCTATTTTGAATAACTTTCAATATTTTACCCTTTATACCCAACTGCAGCAGATTTTTCCACAATGCAGCTCTCCATATCGAGTCAAATGCTTTTTGGTAGTCAATGAACCCACAATATAGTTTGGACTTTTTGTGCAAAAACAGATCGATGAGAGATTTGAGAAGAAATGTGTGGTCCGAAACACTATAACCCTTGCGGAAACCAGCTTGATTTTCGAGAAGGAGATCGTTTTCTTCTTCATATGACGTTTGTCTGTTACTTAACACCCCTGTAAAAACTTTACCTAAACAACTAAGTAAAGTTATACCTCTATAATTACTTGGTTCCTGGGGATCTCTCTTTTTCTTAAATATTAGAACAATAATTCCTGTAGACCAACTCTCTGGTATTTTGCCAGTATCCAAAATCTTATTAAATAATATAACATACCGACTTTTAAACATAAAAAATGTACATCTGATATATTCATTCAATATACTATCCACCCCAGCAGATTTCCCATTTTTTAAGTTATTTACTACCCGTTCTATTTCCTCTTCCGTTATAGCTGCATTAAGCACATCATTATCTTGGCTATCAACAACCATATCAGTATTTCCCCCAATATCATCATCTTCATCAAGAGAATCTGCAATATTCATACACTAGAGACTTAATACTAGCTTTACAATCGTTACTTTTCTTACCATTTAACAACTTCCATATGTCTTTCGAATTACATTGATCATGGTCAGCAACATTTTTGACCAGCAACTCCTTATATTCCGTTTCGGCTTTATTCAATATCCGTTTATAACTTCTCCCAGCTTCAATCATAATTAGGCGATTTCTGTCAGTTCTATTTCTTCTGTATAAATTTCTCTCTCTATTAAAGTGTTGGCGTGCACGCCGACATTCACTATTAAACCAAGGCTTATCCCTGCGGTTCGAATTTCTTCACAGTCTGATTTATCTTCTTTTCTCCAAATGATTTAGCTGCAGCTGACATAAACATATTAACAATTTCATTACAAACATCATCAATATCCACTTGATTATGTTCTATTTAAAGAATTTGAGACACTGTGACTGTGTAAAATTCTCAGGTTAACGAAATACAATCATCAAATCCCACATTCAGTAGATAGCCGTCGTTCAAATTGTGTTCTACCATACATTAAGTTCTTGCTCCAGATAGAGAACTATTTTGAAAGGAGTCGCAGATCCCAGGGTTGAGTTGGCCATATAGCCAAATTGAGTTTGAATCTGTTATAAATATATACATGTCATATGAAATGGGTACAGAACCTGCTGTGTTATACAAATATACGGAGGTTTTGCGTATACCATTTTAATATGACAGGTTGGAGAAATACATGTGTCAGGTCCCACATTCACCAGATAGTCGTCGTCCAAATTGTGTTTTTCTATGGGTAGTTGGTCTATGGGTAGTTGGTCTATGGATAGTTGGTCTATGGATAGTTGGTCTATGGATAGTTGGTCTATGGATAGTTGGTCTATGGATAGTTGGTCTATGGATAGTTGGTCTATGGATAGTTGGTCTTGAAGTGAATTAAAGTTAAATATGTTAAAAGCTATTCTAGTATGGAACTAAAATCTGATGCTCATAAAAATTAGGGTAAAATACACAAAAGCGTGTTGTTTTTGAGGATAGAACAAAATGAGAGTACCAGTATTATAATATCATAAACGTTCAAATAATTGCCGCGTATATTTATATTCACATTATTCTATGTATTGGTTAGTCAAGGCATTTACCGTAAAATACAGAAAAACGATTTCTAAAGCTTGGTGTGAATACATCGATTGGGAAGATTCTGTAGACCACATGTATGATACCTTAAACTACCAAATTACTGCCAAGTTTATCTTCATGGTATATCCATCTTTCTTCTAAGTATTTCAATCTACAAGGCCACATTTTCTGCCTGTCGGCCTGTCTGTCTGTCTCTATTTTTTCTGTTTATAATAATAGCCTCATTGCTTGATCCGGGTTTCGAAACAAGGGTTTATACCGACTGACAGGACAACTGATTCCAGAACACTCCGATGTACTTCACACATTACTAAATCAGGAACCACTGGACATGCAGACTTGACCCATATTTCATCGGACAACCTTCGTAAAATGGAAGTGTCATGTAGTTATTTTTGTGTTTTTGGTCAAGGGCGCCAAATGCTATTTGAGAGATGCGAATGAATTTCCACATGCAAAGCCTATATGTTACTGAACATTAACAGGATTGACCATAAGTATCAGCATTGCAAAATATAGTCACCAAGCCGATAGAAACGTAAAGGCTATCTGTGAATATGCATAGCATAGTGATCTATTCGTCATTTCATCGTTAGAGTATCCAGTCAAAATTACTCACTACTGTGAGCTGTATTACTTGTATATATAACCTATCTTCTCACACCTAGTCAATTCTTCGAAATAGCCTGAGTATATTAGCCCATGATAATATTGAGAACAGTGGATTAGATTTTGGTTGGAGATGTCATATTTTAAATATAAAGGGAATTCCCTGTTAAAATATACCCAGAAAATATAAAACACTTTTGACTGTGCGAATTTACAATACCGGTATAAAACTTTGGTATTTTCTGTGTATGAAACACAGCTTTTTTGGTTGATTTGGAGAAAAAAAAATTTCGCTTCAAAGAACCTGACACCTTCTTTACACCTCGGATTTTGACCTCTATGTGTGATCTAATATATAAAAATATATCTGTGAGCTAGTTCGAAGTGTGAATTTAAAGCTTGACTTTTGTATGAAGAAGATATAACTCTATTGATGCAAAGTTATCTTTAACTCCAAAAGCCGGTTTGACAATATATTACATAACCAGAAGTTTCTTAGTACATGTTGAGAAGTTTTCAAGAAATAAGTAGTTTTCTTTGTAAAACTGGAAGAAATAAAAACTAGAGTTAAAGCGATGAATTATAGAACTTTCACATATTGTGCACATATATTTTCACCTGCCCTTACATTAAAAACACATTTTTAGGGCGGTTTATTTTTTAAGATTTCAACCGCTCCACGTATAGGCCAAAATGCCGCCTTATCGTACCATCTCCTTTATTGTCCCCTGCCGCAACGCGGCCGGGGACTTTAAAATGGTTCTTGCTTCTTTGTGTCTGTGGATGTCCGTGTATGTCTGTGGTTGTCTGTTTGAATTTCCCGCAAGCGATAACTTCCAAACGCTTTGTTGGATTCTTCCGAAATTCAACATACGCATTCCTTGCAACAAGACGCCAGTTGGTATTGCATTTCAGCAACATCTGCCTGAATGTGGCGCCACTGGGTTAAAATGGGTCTTGCTTCTTTGTGTCCGTGGTTGTCTGAGGACGTCCGTTTAAATTTTTTGCAAGCGATAACGTCCAAACGCTTTGTCGGATTCTCCTGAAATTCGGCATACGCATTCCTTGCGACAGGACACCGGCTGCTATTGCATTTCAGCAACATCTGCCTGAAGGTGTCGCCACTGGGTCTCGCTTCATGTCCGTTCCAGTCCGTGGATGTCGGTTCAAATTCTTTGCATGCGATAACTTCCAAACACTTTCTTGGATTCTCCCGAAATTCGGCATATGCATTCCTTGCGACAAGACGCCGTTTGCTACTGCATTTCAGCAACATCTGCATGAAGGTGGCGCCACTGGGTCAATGATCAATGACTGATTTCTCAAAAATGGGACAGGTACACCCTACAATCATAAGACACATGTGTATCAAGTTTGATAATCATCCAGGTGCATTTCCTCCTTCTTCGTGCCGATATAAGACCGATATCATAATCTGATTGTTGAATTCTGCTATTCCTGGTGTTGGTTTCCAGTCAATGACCCCAATTTCTATCTTAAGCACATTCAACACGCAACGAAATGAGCAATTTTCTCTTCTGACATTTACGCCACTGAAACAATTTCGGTAAACAAAATGCTGCTCACATGTTTAAGCTGAAGACTAATTATCAGGAACCACCATTTATGTGGGTTTCTGAAAGTATATACATGGCTCATCCAACTGAACACCGATACGACTGATTTTCGTTTTCCGAATCGTTAGGATTGTACATGTACCATGGTACAGGACCAGAAAATCAACATAAATCGGGCCTTACATTCTGAAAATTGCACCAGGTTGATTGATAGGTGTGTTTATGGCTGACAATAGGGCGGATTTATTCCTAACAGCTGATTTCAATTTAAAAAACTGTACCCACATTGATTATTTACTGAGATAATAAATCTTGGGACCTGGGCTGATTGAACCCCATATAAGGGCAAGGCCTGATACATATGACATTAATGAATAACCCTTTTTTGACACCAAGAATATTGCCATAGCAGGGTTTTATCTCCAAATAATACTTTTAGTCTTTCAAGAATTTGACCCTTAATCAACCGAAATTAGAGGTACAGCAGAATGAATTGGTTGCACACTACTGCGAGAACAGAGAAGACCCTGTCTGCTCACTGACCCATGCATGACTTCAGATGATCAGCTACTGGGCTTCTTTCAGTTTGCACTATCTACTTATACGGTAGAATATTTTGAACTTCTGGAAACCATGATAACTGGCAATTTTATACTATATTTTTGTCCAACGCAGCCGGGGAATTTAAAATGGGTCTTGCTCTCTTCGTGCCCGTGGATGTCTGTTCAAAATCTTCACAGGCGATAACTTACAAATGTTTTCCTCTGAAATTTGGCATATACATTCCTTGTGACCAGACGTGGGTTGGTATAGAGTTTCAGCAAGATCTACATAAAGGTGGCGCCACTGGGTCTTGTTCCAATCTTCTGTGTTTGACCGTGGATGTTCGTGGTTGTCCATTCAAATTCTTCACAAGCGATAACTTCCAAATGCTTCGTTGAATTTCTTTGATATTTGGCATATGCATTCCTTGTGACCAGATGTTGATTGGTATTGCTTTTCAGAAAGATCTACCTGTAGGTGGCGCCACTAGTGTTCTTTCCATTCTTTGTGTTGCAATCGATAACTTTGAAACGCTTTGAAATGTCGCTTGGAATTGAGTTTCGCTCAATTGAGCATACAGGAGGCACCACCTGGAGGCAACTTCTGAATTTGGTTTCCGGGCAATAACTTGGGAACTGCTCATCGAATTCTTCCCAAATTAGGCATGCATATACATTGTCCGTTGTCATGAGATGTTGCTTGGGATTGCGTTTCATCCAATTCTACTTACAGGTGATGCCACCTGGTGACAAAACCTGAAATTTGTTTTCGGCCATTAACTTGAGGACTGCATGCTCATCGGGTTCTTCTTCAATTTAGCATGCATGTACCATGCCAGGAGATGCTGCATGGGATTGCCTTTCACTCACTTGCACTTACAGGTGGTGCCACCTGGTGGCAAAATCCCAAATTGGTTTTCGGTTAATTTCATGACATAAGAATTCACTTGAGATTGAGTTTCGCCCACTTGCGCCTACAGGTGGCGCCACCTGGTGTTAAAATAAAAATTTGTTTTCGGCCATTAACTTGAGAACTGCTCATCGGAATCTCCTCAAATTTAGCATGCATGTACCCTGCCAGGAGATTGATTGCCTTTCGCTTACTTGTACTTACAGGTGGCGCCACCTGGTGGCAAAATACCAAATTTGTTTCCGGGTAATAACTTGAGAACTGCCCATCACATTCTTCTTAAATTTAGTGTGAATATGCCATGACATAAGATGTCGCTTAGGATGCGTTTCACCCACTTGCGCTTACAGGTGGCACCACCCCGTGTCAAAATCTAAATTTGATTGCTTATCGGATTCTTTTCCAATTTGGTATGCAGATACCATGCCATGGGATGTCCCTTGGGATTGTATTTCGCCTGCTTCTGCCTACAGACGGCGACGCATGGTGGAAAAATCAGAATTTGTTTTCGGCCATTAACTTGAGAACTGCTTATCGGAATCTCATCAAATTTAGCATGCATGTACTATGCCAGGAGATGTTTCGCTCACGTGGCAAAATACCAAATTTGTTTTCGGGTAATAATTTGACAACTGCTCACCACATCTTCTCAAATGTGGTATTCATATGCCATAAGATGTCGCTTTGGATTGTGTTTCGCACACGCGTGACTACATATGGCGACACCGGGTGGCAAAATCTAAATTTAGTTCCCGGGCAATCACTCGAAGACCCCTCTTCAGATTCTTCCCAAAGTTCGTATGCTTATATGCCATGGGATGGTGCTTGGGATTACGTTTCGCCCACTTGCACCTACAGGTGGCGACACCTGGTGGCATATAAAATTTGATTTCCGGGCAATAGGTTGAAGACGCCTTCAGATTGTCGATAATTTGGTTTGCAGATAATATGCATTGAACATGTTGAGATGTTGCTTGGAGTTGCATCTCGGTTACATAATTTCCATGTTTCACTGCATGGAAACTATATTACAGCAGCAATCAACATTCAGTCAGTCGTTCTGAGTTGATCTTAAAAGTTGGGGAGACAGAAAGACCCTTCGGCATCCAACGCCTATGAAGTAGCAGTTGCCTTCCTAATGTATATTCCCTGAGACCAACGATGCTATTACTGCCATTTCGGCGGGAGACCTAGCATCCTCTGGCTGTATTGTATCTCCATTTTCCCTCTAAGTATTTCAGTCTGCAATTACAAGCGTCTGGTCCGTCATTCATAATTCAGCCGTCGTCCATTAGAGATTAACCGCGTCCATAATCCAAAGACCTATTCCATATTCCATATAACAGTATTAGCACCAAATTCAAAAAGACAATCATAGTATACATACACATAGGCTTGTTTCCTGCAAGAGAGAAGTGGTCAACAGTTTTCAGTGATGTCGGCAAGACATCATGATGTTCAAAAATATCAAATCCGTATCGCTGATCAGTATTCTTAATCCATAATATTCGTTGTAAAGTCGTCATCTAAAGAATGATGTATCTCAGTCACGCTTTGATTGTGACTGTTCATATGAGTACCGTGAGGATCTTGAAGTACATGGGTTCATACGGCCCCTAACCCCGGGTTAAGCGGAATTAGACACAAGTTACGAAAGGTAACGCCATAGACTTGCACGCTACGCTCGTATTAGCATGGGATATGTATCGCCATAATTTGAGAAACTTTGAGTGGAGGCGCTTGGTGGTGTAGCCCTGTTTGATAAGTTTCTGCAACAATGTTTTGTGACGTTGATTGAAATCGTCACATTTAACACAGGATCTAGCAAATGCTACTAGGCGTGATATGTATACGCCATATGCAGGTCCCACTGGAATATTACTGTCCAGAAAGGGATAGTTTACGATGTCGAAATTGTAATCATCTCTTTGTCATACAGTCGACGAGAGAGAAGGCCCGCTTCATTTTTATAGAGATATAGGTCTAAATACGATGTGCCTGTAGGGTTATTTGTAGTTTCCTTCAAATCCAGTGAAGGTGGATATATATCCTTCACTGCGTCATTTATATAGCGATTATCCACAGCGAGAAGATCGTCTATATAGCGTTTGGTGAATGAGAAGGAACGGGCTTTGAATGGATCGGTTTTTGAAAGCTCCTGCATATAGTCATATTCATAAGAGAACAGATATAGGTCAGCCAACAGGGGTGCACAATTAGTACCCATTGAAATACCTATATGCTGCTGATATATTGTGTTGCCAAATTTCACATAGATATTATTAATGAGAAATTCAGGCAACTCTATAAACAAACATCCCATGAATGATATCTCTTGTATGTAGTAGAGCTAAAGAATGCTTTATGGCATCCGACATTAATATATCTACGATCAGTTTTCTTGAACACAGACCCTATTAATGAACTTAGACGGTCAATAAGGTCCTGATGAGGGATTGTAGTATAGAGAGTCGAGAAATCCCATGTGGCTTAGATGTTTTTCTCGCTTAGATGTCATTTTGTTTGTCTGTTTTTTTTGTATTTGTTTTTTTTGTTGCAAATATAATAATCTCTTTGCATGGTCCGAGTTTGAAACAAGTATTTATTCCAAACGAGAAAACAAATGAGTACAGAACACTCTGATGCACCTCCCCCATTCCTAACTCGGGAAACCCGGGACAAAGTAATGTGATTTATATCTCATCGAACAATATTTATATACCCTTCTTAAGCAGGAGAAAATAAATGATAAAGTTAAAGTGGTTAGTGGTTATTGACGAACATCGGTGATACAAGGCCAGCTAAATATGTCTCCACTCAATCAATTCAATTCAACTTTATTGCGATCTCTGCACTGGTGGCATAGATCAAGAGGCCGAAGAACATGACTGGAAATCATGTAGTGAGGTGGCTTAGGGCCATATTTTGGAAAGATCGTTACACGCTGGACCAAAGCACCAAACTTGGCACACCCATCACTTGAGGCATATAGAACAATCTCAGAAGGGTTGCCCTTTGCTCTGGACTCTGTGATGCCCTCTGGCCCCCAAAAGGGCATCTGAGGGGCAATATTGTTATTTAAAGAATAGTTAGCCTCGAAACAGCTTCGTTATTTTCATTATCCAGTGACAGTGACATCATATTCCAAAAATAAGCCATTTTGTGGAATTTTCTTCGCTGAAACTGCCTGGTAAATTAGTAAATAATCATCTTATTTGAGACTTTTACGAAGAACAACACATTAATTTTGAAGGAATACGACGAAAACAGAACTTTCTGGTACACCCTAATGTTATCCATTATGAATTTACTTATGATTACAAGCGTCTAGTCCGTCATTCATAATCCAGCCGTCGTCCATTAGAGAATATCCGCGTCCATAATCCAAAGACCTATTCCATTTTCCACATAACAGTATTAGCACCAAATTCAAAAAGACAATCATAGTATACATAAACATAGGCTTGTTTCCTGCAAGAGAGAAGCGGTCAACAGTTTTCAATGATGCCGGCAAGACATCATGATGTTCTAAAAATATCAAATCCGTATCGCTGATCAGTATTCTTAATCCATAATATTCGTTATATAGTCGTCATCTAAAAAAAAGATGTATCTCAGTCACGCTTTGATTGTGACTGTTCATATGAGTACCATGAGGATCTTGAAGTACATGGGTTCATACGGCCCTAGCCCCGGGTTAAGCGGAATTAGACACAAGTTACGAAACGTAGCGCCATAGATCTTGCACGCTACGTTCGTGTTTTGCTATCAGCATGCGATATGTATCGCCAAATTTGAGAAACTTTGAGTGGAGGCGCTTGGTGGAATAGCCCTGTTTTATAAGTTTATGCAGCAATGTTTTGTGACGTTGATTAAAATCATCACATTTAACACAGGATCTAGCAAATGCTACTAAGCGAGATATGTATACGCCATATGCAGGTCCCACTGGAATATTACTGTCCAGAAAGGGATAGTTTACGATGTCGAAATTGTAATCATCTCTTTTGTCATAAAGTCGACGAGAGAGAATGCCGCTTCATTTTTATAGAGATATAGATCTAAATATGATGTGCCTGTAGGGCTATCTGTAGTTTCCTTCAAATCCAGTGAAGGTGGATATATATCCTTCGCTGCGTCATTTATATAGCGATTATCCACAGCGGGAAGATCGTCTATATAGCGTTTGGTGAATGAGAAGGAACGGGCTTTGAATGGATCGGTTTTTGAAAGCGCCTGCATATAGTCATATTCATAAGAGAACAGATACAGGTCGGCCAACAGGGGTACACAATTAGTACCCATTGGAATACCTATATGCTGCTGATATATTGTGTTGCCAAATTTCACATAGATATTTTAATGAGAAATTCAAGCAACTCTATAAACAAAAAAACATCCCATGAATGATATCTCTTGTATGTAGTCGAGCTAAAGAATGCTTTATGGCTTCCGACATTAATATATCTACGATCAGTTTTCTTGAACACAGATACTATTAATGAACTTAGACAGTCAATAAGGTCCTGATGAGGGATTGTAGTATAGAGAGTCGAGAAATCCCATGTGGATACATGTCTGTACGGTATGTGACCTTTAGCATCAAGCTCTTCCGTAAGACATTTTGAGTTTTCAATATCCACATACATTCAACGCCAGAGTTCTTAGAAATAGTGGCGCAATACCTTTCCCAAAATGCTTTTACCTCCTGAAGGGCCCTCGTCAATAGGGTTGAAAGAAGCTTGGTGGTGCAGCTTCTAGAACCAGCTATGAATCTAGCGTTGTATGGTGATTTATGCATTTTGGGAGTCCAGTATATTTTTGGTATGTCGTTATGATTGGTTGGAAGACAAATGCCTCTTTCCCTGAGAAACTTTTTGTGATTGTTAAATAAATCTTCCAGAGTAAATGCAGTTTGGGAGTAAGTAGACGTATTTGATGATATGTCTACACTCAATTCTTTAACCAGCACCTGGTAATAGTAATATTTACATATGAATATTATAATATTCGGAGCTTTGTCTGCTGGGACTATGACGAATTTACTCTGGAGATTTGCTAGAACTTCTTGCGAATTGGGGTTTCTCAGAACTTGTTTTGCTTGGGGAAGAGTACTTCTGTCAATATGGCGGATTGTTTCAACGACCTTGCTCTTGGTGAGGTCCAGCCAATCAGCGAGTACTGTAGGTTCAACTTTTTTCTCGCTTAGACCAATCAATAACGTACTGTTCCAATGCAGACAGGACTATCTTCTGGTCGGCCTTCAGATTTATTCTTCTTGGCTCTCTATATTTAGGTCCCTTCATCAGGAGTAATTTCAGATCCTTATCACTCACCACATCAAGGTCACCAGTCACAATATGTTTGCATAGTGTATAGATAAAGTTCGACGATTCACAATCACAACTATAGCCTCCTGACGTGTATAGGTTCCAGTCAAACTCCTGGACAGCATTGGAGTAATTGAATATTTTGGTGGCTATAGATTTAGTGTACTTATATGAAATGCAAGGAGGTTCTGTGAACTTAAAATAGTTTGGTACAGCGTTGCGTACCTCCGGATCATTCAGGATTCGAGGTAAATTAATGATGTCCAGTCCTTTATCTAAGTAGTTGAGTTTCAAGAAAAGCCGATCTTGAGAGGTTTCGATTATATTCACTGGACGATACAACCGAAAATACGCTATATCTTGACATACTTTAATGATTTTTGATGGTATTATATTTCCTGAAGACGCAGATTGTTGTATATCTCTGGCTATTTGATCTA